>ML170413.1:0-12428 GCA_004355085.1 Rickenella mellea | reverse complement strand
CTATAATTCAATAAAATCAATACACAATGCATGTCAATCAATATAAAACTATATTTAACCATCATTGTATACATATAGAAGACTGTATTAGTCTTAATAATCATACTATATGTCTGAAAATATTTTTCTCAGTCCATTGCAAGTACTTGTGGGTAGGATCTGTGGGTATGGGTAACCCGTCAGGGTCTACCCATACGGATCCGAGTCAAGCATTTCAGTGGAAAATACCCATGGGTTACAGATCCTACCCATGGGTACTCGTGATGAGCCGGACTCGTGCTCAGCCCTACATGACAATGACACTCTCACTGTTCAACTGACTCAATCCACAAGTGGACGCTTTTTTTATTCAAGATTACTACTACATTGCTGTGACTGGGCCGTATCTGAAACTTGATGCAGTACTCTTACCCTGTGCTGCATGTGAGAGTGGTCGGATGTCAACAGGTCACACAAAAATACATGCAGTAAATCTATATTATTCATTAGAAAGAACATTCGTGATTCTATTGTCTGCCGGTGGCTGGTGAATTGCTGGAAGCTCAATTACCATATAAGGAATTGTATTGAATCCTTCAGGGTTCTCCATTCAGATTGAATCATAACAAAAAATACACAATAGAGCTCTTGTTCAAATATTATTATCTCATTGTGCACTTAATAACATTACCATTTTCGGAAATCACATGACCTGACTGACCATTTCTGGAAGCCCAGATGCTAGGCATTCTGTGAGTAATTTTTTCGTGATTTTAGACCCAGTAGTTCTTTAGTTATTGGCAAATTACTGAAAAAACATTAATCTGTTGTAACAAGTTAAGGCCATAAAAGTAACAATAATGTAGTGCAAATGTAATGGCCACTTGGTGTAGTGGTTAAATGTCTCAGCGAAAATGCATGAGGCCTTAGGTTCAATCTCCAAGAAATGCAGTTATTTATAGGTGCTTACTAATTTTGAACTTTGCTTCCGATTTAAACTCTGTTTACAAGGAGCCAATCTGATCGGCTGCCGACTGGTCCGCGCCACGCGATCGACACGTTACGGCTTGTCGGCGGGAGATCCGGGCTTGGGTCGGCTGACCAGCCAAAATGTCCCAGTTCGGAAAGGAACTCTTTCGTCGGCTCACTTATAGCTCCACTCATCGAGCACTGCCCCCAGAGCGCTTCTCTCTCTCTCCTCTCACGCTGAGCGCTGTCTCTTTTGCTTTAGGCTATCTTTTTTCCTTCAATATTCTATTTCATATCTGTCGAGTCATCTCAAAATCATGACTGGAGAATCATCTACTCCGCTCAAATGTCTCGAACTCATTGCTCAGTATCGACTCGGACGAATTGATCGTGACGTCGCAGAAGCCACGATTCTCAGTATTCTCACAGCCGACGATCAGGTTCCTAAGGACGATTCCGGCTCTCCCACTACCGCTGCTACTGGTGCTTATAAGGTCTATCTTGACGACATCGATCGTGACCACAGACGTCAACGGTCAGGTGCTCCCACCTTGCGCATGAGCACTAGGCAAGAGGAGGAGGAAGGAGGTGAAGGTACGAATGGCGAAGGAAGGGACAGGGATAGGGAAGAAGAAGGTGCAGGAGAAGATGTAGAAGATGAAGAGGACCAGACAGGTCTATTTGGTCAGGGGGATGGTGAGCACAACCGTACGCTCGGTCCGCTTACTCCCGGGACTGGAGCAGGTGTTCGTCCTACCCGAAAGCAAATTGCTAAGTCTTATCCTTGGATCATTCATCCTCCTCCGACTTCGCATATCGACCCAATGTTGGCTGAGACACTCCGACTCAAAAATCTCTATTTGCTCGATCTCAAATCGGCAAAGGCTAGCATGCTCAGCCTTTTCTCATGCCCCAATTTCCCAGACAGCTTGTGGTCTGACCTACTTGCCAATCGTTACATTGATTTCGGCAAACTTCTGGGCCACATTCATGCCATCAATCCTTCGTCACGACTCATCGAGCGTATTGGCGATATTGAAATCAGTACTGGCGGCATGCTCGAACCGATCACTGCCATAAAGACCCAAGGGCAATGGTCTGCAGCTTTTAGCATGTATCGCAAGGCGGTGACTGCTGCATATCCCCATCGCGGGGAAGAGCTGGACACATACTATGATGCCATTATCAACTATTTTAACGTCACCATCGAGACCGAGCATTATCGCATCATTAACCTTGACAAATCCATTCGTCTTCGCGTTGCCGGCTCTAACTCCATTTCGCTAAATGCTCCCCATCACCATCTGGCGATTTCTCACCTCAATACTATTGGCATCGGCGCTAGCTCTTCTGCTGCTACACCAGTCATCAAAACCACCAAATTCAATCCCAAAACACCCGTCTGCCGTAACTGGAATTTTACCAGCTGTTCAGGTTGTAATTTTCGCCACTGCTGCTTGCGCTGCCTTTCTCTCGAGCACAGCATTTCCCAATGCGATGCAGCCAAGTCTTCGGCAGATGGTAATCAGCAGGGGGTCCAGCAGAGTGGTGCAGTTGTTCCTCTGCGCAAATTTCTCCCTTCTTCCAAGTGATTCTACTTTCTGACAATTTGCTTTAACCCCGTAGGCCTGTACCAATTCAGCAGTTTACTAAGCTCAAAATTTTTTACCTCAAAATCTGTAACATTCCTTCCATTTCTGATCTGTATGTCTGAGACCATGTATCTCCCCATATGCGCAATTATCACACTGCCTTCCTGCATGTGTTGGTGTCTTTCCGATTGCGAGACCCAATGCTTTTCTTTGCACGTGCGGATACCAGTCTTTACGATTGCGAGGCTGTGTATCTTTTCCACTCTGGTGATCTTTTCATATTGCGAGATCACTTGCATACGAGTTTTGTAGCGCGGATATCAGTCTTTACGATTGCGAGGCTGTATATCTTTGCGGGCCAGTGATCTTTTATATTGCGAGATCACTTGCCTTCTGCAGGAGTCTTTTAGATTGCGAGACTCCTTCATATCTCTCTTTATTTCAAGCTTCCAGATCTTTAAATATCACAAGCTAAGTGTTTTTCTCAATTTCAAATCACATTTTTAAATCATTGTTTTCAGGGCTCAATATTTCCTGTTTTTACCACCAGCCCACCCCTCCTCCTTCAAGTTTTATAGGTCGTTATAGGGATCGCCCTGTCGCTGCGCGCAATATATGAGGCTTCGGCCTCAATCATGCCCTACCTCTAGACAACGAGGCGAGAAGAAGATTGGTTCCGATTTAAACTCTGTTTACAAGGAGCCAATCTGATCGGCTGCCGACTGGTCCGCGCCACGCGATCGACACGTTACGGCTTGTCGGCGGGAGATCCGGGCTTGGGTCGGCTGACCAGCCAAAATGTCCCAGTTCGGAAAGGAACTCTTTCGTCGGCTCACTTATAGCTCCACTCATCGAGCACTGCCCCCAGAGCGCTTCTCTCTCTCTCCTCTCACGCTGAGCGCTGTCTCTTTTGCTTTAGGCTATCTTTTTTCCTTCACCCTCCCACCCTCCCATTTTCATCTGATATATTTTTATTCATCATGGCCAATTGTATTATACTTGCTCATGTAAGGGATCGCCCTGTCGCTGCGCGCAATATATGAGGCTTCGGCCTCAATCATGCCCTACCTCTAGACAACGAGGCGAGAAGAAGATTGGTGCAGCGAAAAGGATTGCCACCGGTTAGCGGCAAAGGCTACCAGGGTCCTGTGGCTGAAAAAGTTGCCACAATTACCATAAAAGGCAAGTGGACCCTGACTACCAAAAAAGGAAAAAAGTGAGCAATGGTGGGTGGCAAGTGGTGGCAACAAAATCCGCCACACTTTCCCGATTAGGAAGGTGGACCCTGAGTACCCAAAAAGGAAATTAAGCGCTCAAAGTAAGGAAAATGAAAGTTAAGTGTAAGTTTCGTTACTTTCATTACAATTTCATTACACTTCCTAAAAAGGAAATTTCTTCCCATCTATAGGGCGTGTTTTCTGTGACAAGCGCCCTTAAATTCGGGGTGTAAGGATGATTCTTCCATAAATGGAAGGAATCGTAAACATCTCGCCCATCGTTCTTCTTCCCCGACTCCAAGAAGTATACAAATCAAAGCATAACACACCTCACCGCAAGACAATACATAGCAAAGCCCCGCCACCGCCGGTTGCTGCACCGGTCAACTCGCCGCCACCCTTCATTTTTGATGCCGAATCCATTCATTCTGCACAGAAGATCATTGCTGGCCATTTGGCTGGTCTGATTCAAACCACAACAGACATAGAGAAAAAGAAAGCATTATTTGATGAAGCTATGAACAATCTAGATGAGGACTTGGACAATTTGTTGGTGACAATCGAGGAACAAGCAAAATTGGCACAGTAAATAAATAAAAACATGATCAAAATCTTCTTGTCATCATTGCATAGAGCTATTGTTTCTTGTATTCATGTATTCTGTCAATCATAATAATATATGTACATTCCAATGGTAGTTCAACACTGAAAGAATGTCTAGCGGATGTTGTGGATGCTGAAAAATCATCAAGGTTATGAGAAAATATACCTAATCGACCGTGACTGATGTCAACTCTAATAATGCCGCCACTGGTGCGGCGGAGCATATCGTGCATCTCTACAGGACATCAACATGAGATGGAATGCATATTTGTATTTTGGATGCGGTTCCGTGTCTGTTTGTCGCGACAAACTGTGTATATTACACTCCCCCTGGTTTCCTCAGGGAATCCTCAAGGAATCCTCAAAAAAACCAAGGAATCCCCATGGAATCCTCAAGAAGTCCTCAAGAAATTCAGGGAATCCTTGAAAATTCCTCAGGGAGTCCTTAAGAAGGTCAAGGAATCCTCTAAAATTCCTCAAGGAATCCTCAAGATGAGTGAGGAATCCTCAGAGATTCCTTGGGAATTCCTTGAGAATTCCAAGGATTCCTTAGAGATTCCGTGAGGATTCCTTGAGATTCCTGAGGATTCCTCAAAGATTCCTTGAGGATTCCTTGAGATTCCTGAGGATTCCTCAAAGATTCCTTGAGGATTCCCCAAGATTCCCAGGGATTCCTCAAGATTTCTTCAAGACTTATGCCAATCAATACAGGTAATCCTCAATAGATATATTACTACATATTGACATCACTTAGAACCCTTCATCCTCCACTCCCTCCTCCTCTTCTTCCTCTTCCTCTTCCTCTTCTTCTTCCTCATCCTCCTCCTTATTGTTCATTTGATATCTGGCCAGATTGTTTCTCTCTTTATCCATGAGTCTCTGAATAACTCTTTGGCTGTGAATAAACAACATTGTATGCAAAAACCAATTGAAATTTCCTGCAGTCATTTTACTCAAAATTGACTCAAAACCACCAAGCCATGCATTGAGTTGTTCACAAGCCTACAGATGTGAATTTTCAGTATATCTAAGTATACATTAATAATTGTCATACCTGGGTATTAAAAGCACGTTGATAATGTCTATTTCCATTTCGATCAACCTCCACTTTGACCAGATTAGGTGCTGTACCATTTAATGGTGCAGGATTACAAAAGGTTCGGCAGAGCCAGTCATTGGTCCGATGATTAATATAATGGTAAGAATCAACAATAAGGCGTGTTGTGAGTTTCCATACATCCCATCTTCTGCTTCTAAAGGCATATCGAAGTACAAGGCATGCTTTATCAATGCAAACATATGCCGGACGCATATTAATATCAGGATAAACTTTATCCAGAAAATTCATTATGTTTGTAGGAGATTCTGATGTTTTGAATTTGTCCCAAGCTATAACAACCCCACATGGAGCACACAACGTTTCAACACAGTAAGTACGAGCTGCTTGAAAATAATTTTCCCGTCGTGGCTGCCGAGATTCTGGTTCATCATGAGCTTGAACTCTTTGATCAGAAACTGGAAGCCAGGCAAGAGCTTCCTCTGCTGACCTTCTCAAAAGTCGACGAATACCTAAGAGACTTGAACGCCCAAAACGCCCAACATGTGAATACCATTTTTCTTTATGACTTTGACAGGCTTTTGTTCCAGGAATTTTAGGATTATTACAATCTGCTATATGACACAAGTGACCATGAAGATGTTCATGATGTTTGCAAAATACGCCATCACGATAATTTGCAAGATTTTCTGTACATCCGTCATATGCACAATATTTATGGCCCATCACAATGCCGTCCATTACAACCATAGATACAGGAGCATGATCAGTTGATTGATCTATCTCCATCATATTGTCAAGCTCTTCCACATCTTCCTCTTCACGGACACCTGTGAACTCTGGAACATTATGGTTTTCATCAATTCCAACCACACCAGCATCATCAATGTCATTGATTATATCTGCTTGATGCTTATATTCATGAACACATTCAAGGCACTGATGTCCAACAGCACTTCTTATTCTACCACTTTCTCCTAGATGTTCAAATGCTTGTTGAGTTACATCATCAATTTTGAGCTTATTTGGTAATTCAAGATTTACTCTGCCACAGTCAGCTACTCTTCTGATAGACTCTTGCACAAATGACTGCCAAATCTGACGCCTTGAGATTTTTTTAAATACATTTTCTTGATTTTTGCCAAAACTAGCATTCCAGAATTCAGTGAAAGCAGTTGGAGAAGCATGAAATTGATAACATGCATTAAGAACAGCAGAAGAAAAAACACGATCAACCCAAATGGTCTGGCCAACTTTGAGATAAATAGCAGAATTGAGATATAATGTCTTTGCTTTACCATATTTATCTATGGGTCGTTCGTGATCACCATAGTAAATGGTACGACATTGTTTGCATCGTCCTGCTAGTACAGGAACATTGGCATAAACTTTAGTGCCTTTGATCAAAGTCACTTCAGAAATATCCTTGGCTTGTGTGTATTTCAAGATTGCACGAGAGTCACAAGATGCTGATTCACATTCCATTGACCTTGGACAAATAATTTGAACTGGTTCAATTTCTTCCATTGAGACTTGCTTCAGTTTCTTCTGTAGTATCCCTTCATTATCATAGGGTGTTAATCCAAGAAACTTAGCAAAACTATCAAGTTTATTGCAGATGATTTTGGTACCATCACCATAGTTTAACTTTCTCTTTTCTGCATTTGAACAAAGTGTGTCTGTAGCTTCCTTGCCAATTTTATCTTCCAATGCTTTTGCAAGTGCTATAATCCATGCTGAGGTTATTTTACATGTTTCATCCTCTAGTTTTGGATGTTGTTGACGCATATGTAGATTTAAAAGATCAGGATTCCCAATAATGGTGAAAAAAACTGTAAGAACAGTTGCAAGAGAGATGTCCTTGTTAAAAGTCTGGCTGATAAAATTGCTAAAGGTGTGAAAAGGTATATCTGGAAAAGGATCTTGTTCTGCATTTGCAGATACACATGGTATATTTCTGCAAAGAACCAATATAGCAAAGCAAAGTAAATAATTTCTTGACACTTTAAAAGCTGCAAAGGTAAACCAAAAGGTTGCAACCAGATAGTCTTTGACAGGCATTGTATATCCACACTGGTTAGTACTAACAATCAATCGTATTCTCATTATCATGACAAAATTTCAACATTTACAAAATTCTCTTACTTATGAGCATGTTTCTTCGACGAGGAAGCCTTCTTCGCCTTCTTTTTTCCACGATTATCATCAGATTCCTCAGACTCAGGCTGACGATCCTTGCCCTTGCCCTTGCCCTTATCCTTCTGCTGCTTCTTCTGAATATCCTCCATGGAAACATCTGATTTCTCCTCCTCTTCCTCCTCCTCTTCCTCATCGTCACGTGGCGCATTAAGAAGCTTTCTCAGATCCTTAAATGTGTATTTTGGCTTCTCCTTTAAAAAGAAGTGAGCACCTGAAGGTGCATCAATCTTGCCATTCAACCATGCCACAAGTCCAGGAACAAGGTCAACATGTTGAAACAAACCCTTGTAATCTTTGAACCACACGCTCTTCGATACAAATACCTCTTGAAGGTCAGTCGTTTTCTGCAAGGAAACATCCCATGATCCATCCTTAATAAGTTGTGGCTTCCTGGTTATGGCATCGTTGTACGCAAGCCACTTTTGCCATGCTTGGCGAATGTCAATCTGAGGAGGCCTAGCACGCAGAGAATCGGGAATGCCCAACAGTTTGGCAAGTCGATCAGGAGCACTGCCCTTCTCAGAATCTATGTCAGGCTTATTCTCTTCCCGCACCAGAGAAGTGCTGCGAGACGAGTGAACAGATGGTGTTCAAGAGCCAGGTGGCGGAGCAGCAGCCTCATCAAATTCCTGAAGAAGTTGTTTTAAATGAAAACTGTTTGAAAATATGAACTTACTGCAGAAAGGCCAATGAAATGCACACCATCCTTATCATCTCTAACCCAGGGCATCTCCTCTCGCAATTTGATTGCTTTGTTGTACTTCCCTTTTATTTCCCATCCGTCATCATAAGGGCTACGAACATAAATGCGAGCATTTTTGTCTAATCAACTGTTAACAATATTCACATGTCTGAAACAATAACCTACCCCTTATAGGCGAGAAACCGTCAGCCACCGTCTCCAAAATTTCAGGCAATGCACTATCTTTTCTGACTTTATATATGACGGCATTGGTATCGTTTATATCAAGACTCTTGAAAAGGTAGACTTTAGCCATTTCAAGAGGTTCAAGCAACCCTATGTTGGCATAGTCATCAACATGAACTTCCATGTCTTGTCCCAAAATTAATGTCTATACTCATTAACAGAACCAACAATAGCTTACCTGATGTGATAGGATCATGATAATTTCCCCTTGCTCGGTGCCGCATGGATCCACCAGTAGTACGTGATGCACCCAACAGTTTGTCTCTAGAACACAGAACAATATCAATAAACTATTGACAGACCAACCATTATAAAATTATACCCTTCGCCATCATCCTTTTCTCCCGCATTTTCTTCAACACCCTTATCTGTTACACTGAAAGGCATTTGAGATAGTCATATCTGAAACTAAACAATACTTACATTTCATCTTTCTTACCATTGTCCACATCATCATGAGCGGAATCAATGTCCTTCTTCTCAATGACTACTGTTGCATCACCATCACCGAAGCCATGCCAAGTTGTATCATTTTCATCACTAATACTATCTATGTCGCCCTGCATTGCATCCTGCGGAAGCAAAACTTGCGGAACTGCAGCATCCCGTGGAGAGACCACTGGCAGAACTGAAGCATTCTGCGGAGAGACCACTTGCGCAACCGCCGCATCCTCAACCACAGAACGTCTCTCCCTTGCCGGAGGTGGGAGGGTCAGTGGCGGTGGCATGGCAACAGATGTCTGCCTGGAGCGTGGGGGCGGTGCAACAGTCATCCCGCTCTCAGCTAATTCTCTTTCAACACTAAAATATACATGAGTAAAAGCAGCATGAATAAATTTGTGAACGGATACTCACGGTTTTGTCGGTCCCTCGTTTCGAGCTGCAGCAGCTGTATCCTCCTCAAGCCGGCGAACTGAGGTCATTTTGCTAAATGAAAAATCAGTTGGACAGTGTCGGGAACAGAAGAAGAAAAAATGGAAATGGAATGCCACCCGTTAATGGGGTTCGGCCCACTGAAGACAATGCCGTACTACCAGTACGCGATGACTCGGCAGCACAAGCACTGCTGTCAAGGGCGGCATGGCTGGTTGTTCATATGGCGTAGCCAATGGAGAGGGTGGTGGAATGGGTGTGGGTGGTGTGGCAAGGAGAGCCCCCGTTCTCGAAATGGGCACGACAGAGCCAAAGAAAAGAAATGGGAAAGGGGACTTACGAGTTCGTTTGGCCACTCCTCGTGCTGCTGGTGTTGGTGCTGCTCTGGCGAGATGGACTGAATAATTTGAATTGCATTAGTAAAGAGACAGAAACTAAAAGAAAAGAAAAGAAACTGCACTTTCGACAGCGTGCAAGGAGATCACGAGAGATCGGCGCTAACAGCGCCGTGTGGACGCCAACCAGTCATGATCGTTGACGCTACGTGAATGTAGCGTCGACGGATCGGCGGCGATCTGCTTGCGTGTGTCGTATGGTGACACTGCCGTGTAGCCGTAAGCTGCAGGCGCTGTGGCGAGTAGGGGGTGTGACGGATAAGGGGAGTTGTGGGGGGTGTGCGCGGGCAATCGATAAGCCGGGTAGAGGGCCCGAGTGCCGCACTGAACATGTAATTGAAAGAGAAAAGAGAAGAAAAGAGAAAAAGAGAAAGAAAAAGCGGCGGTGAGTGGACTTACTTGGCGGCACCTGAGTTTCTCCCCTTCGAGCCGTTGCCGTTGCCGCTGCTGTTATTGCTAGACATCCAGAACAAGTGATTAGTATATAGAGAGGAATGCGAACAAAAAAAGACAGAAAATCTAAATAAAAGCGCGTGCCAGCGGCTCGCGAACGAACCGTTGACACATCACGAGAGGATCGTGGGGAGATCGGTGGCCGTCAGCGCACCGATCCCCTCGCTGGTATCAGCGGTTCACGAGGCGTGGGGTGAGTGTATTTAGCGTCGACGAATGCGAGCAGATCGTCTGATCTGCTCGCGTATGGCGGCGCCATGTGGCCCTGACGTACGGGGAGGTGACGGGGTGTTGCGCGTGCGGGCGATAAGGGATCGGAAGAGGAGGGCGGCGTGCGATCGATAAGGATGGGGTGGTAGGCCGTGTCTCGAGATGTAGAACACGAAAAAAGAGACGGGGCGAGGGGACTCACCTGTTCGCACCCGATTTGTTCACGCTCGAGCTGTTGCCGCCGCCGCCGTCGTTCTTGCTGTTGTCGTCGGGTTGATCCGAGGTCCTATGGGTGCTGATTAGTATAGTGGAACGAAAAGAAAAAAGAGAGATGCACCTCGAAGGCGCGTTCTCGTTCTCTTCGGCTCTGCGCTCTCCACGGTCTATGGGTCCGTCATTGTCGTTGTCGGTGGCGATTGCGCCGGATTTCTTCCTCGTTCTCGCTGGGTCGTCGAGCGGGAGTGCGGGTGGTGCCTTGCCAGTGCTTCGCGTGCTCCTGGTGGCCATCTGTTGTTGCTGCTGCTGCTGCTGATGCTGCTGCTGCTGCTGATGCTGCTGCTTGCGGGTTGCGACCATGATGGTGGACACGAGGAGCACGATCGATAACACAACCACAACCACGTTGAACAGTCGCGTGACTTGTCTCGTGACTCAGTGGGGTATATCAATCGTTTTTTTGCCAGACTGTAGATGTGTTGTAGTGGCCTAGTGGTTAAAGTGTTGATGTGGCGTGACTGTTCCGTGGTATGGCGCGGGTTCGATTCTCGCTATTGCCATTTGTTTTTTTGCTTACTAATATAATTGACGGCAGTTGTCCGGATTCCATGCGGACCGTTGACGGATTCCTTGTCGGTGTCCCTGCCAATTCCTCACATGGTCTTCGAGGACTGTCCTTGAGGAATTCTGAAGTGTCCTTGGAGTGTCTCTGAGGAATTCTGAGGAATCCTTGGGCTGTCCTCGAGGAATTCCGAGGAATCCTTGTAGTGTCTCTGAGGAATTCTGAGGAATCCTTGAGGTGTCCCTGAGGAGTTCCGAGGAATCCTTGGGGTGTCCCTAAGGAATTCTGAGGAGTCCTTGGGGCATCCCTGAGGAATTCCGAGGAATCCTTGAGGAATATCAGATGTCCTTGAGGAATCCTTGTGATGTCCTGCGGAATCCTGAGGAATTCCTTAGGAATCCTTGAGAAGTCCTGAGGAATCTTGAGGAAATCCTCCCCAGGTCCTTGAAATGTCCCTGTGAAGTCCTTGGAACTCCAAAAAAGTCCTTGGAAAGTCCTCAAGGTGTCCTTAGATGGTCCCTGAGTCTCTAGGGAGTCCTTGGGGAGTCCTCAAGGATTCCGTGAGGAAACCAGGGAGAGCGTGATGTCCTCGTTTATTCCCATGGGTTATGTGATATGCCAGACATACCTTTCCACATGCGCCCGAATAGTACCCTGGACTCGGGCACCCCTCCCTTTCGGGGGGGCCCCACCACTCGCCAGGGCACACTAAAGACTAGTTCGGGCATTCACAATAGTCGGAGAGTTCCCAGCATTGCCAATCGGCTGAACCAGTGGCATGCATACTAACATAAAATTGATGAGATGACTTGTCATTGCATATTTTACTAAAGTACAGAATTTGTATAGATAGTTTCCATCCAAATTCATTCAGTATCAACTTTATACTAACATAAAATTGATGAGATGACTTGGCATTGCATATTTTACTAAAGTACAGAATTTGTATAGATAGTTTCCATCCAAATTCATTCAGTATCAACTTTAAATTCATCACAAGCCCTCTTCCCATACCACACACTTGGTGGCCCTTAAAACCCCAGGTGTAATTTCACAACCACAAACTACACCAACATGTTTCCTGCAATACTTTTCTGCATAACAAAAGTCTGAGCCAAGTCTCCAAAACAACTCGTGTGTACTGTGAGTCAAGGCCTTGTGCGGTGGGTCTTGCC
>ML170408.1:0-14917 GCA_004355085.1 Rickenella mellea | reverse complement strand
ACTCCTTCGTCCGTGGTCACGTCGCTCACATCTGCCGAGAGGAAATATGGAGCCAATCCAAAGTCCGAAGTGTGCAGAACACACGGGTCGGAGAAAGAGCAAGGGGAGGCGATGCTAAAGTCAAATGCACAGCCTTCACACCTCTATCCGCGTGTCATTTAGCGCTCAAAACCTTTCACCTTCGTCCTCAGCTGTGTTGCCCTCCAACGATGGCCGCCTTTACATTTGGATCATTTGGAGATATCCTCACCTTGACTAGCGTTGTCATCGCATCCGTGCGATCGCTCAATGACAGCACTGGCTCAGTTTCTGACTACCAAGACTTCATCCAAGAGTTGGGATCGCTGACAGAGATCCTCGAACTTGCTGTCTTTCAGAACCAAGACTTGTCGACGGCAAGCGCTGCGGCTACTAGCGAAGGCACAATCAGCACAATCAGTCCTCCAGTTATTTCCGCTGCTATTCGCTCTCATATAGAGCAGTGTCGTTCATTGATGGAAACATTTCGCCAAAATGTGAAGAGCTACGAAAGAGGTCTCAATCAAGGAGGACCTAAGGGCTGGTGGAATAAAATTGTTTGGGCAATGTGGAAGAAGGACCAGGTCATGAGTTTTAGGGCGAAACTCGCAACACACAGACAACAGATCATCGCACTTGCAGTGCTGTCAAATACGTTCGCTTGCTCCCCCACCATGTTTAAATGTAATGCTGATATAAGCCTACATTCTCCATCCCAGCGACAAGCTTTCGCGTATTGAGGCAGTTGTAGGTTATTTCTTGGTAAACGCCAATAGAACTCACATGTTTTAAATTGGCAGATCCCGCGTTCGGTCAAATTCACACTAGCAAATTCAATCGAGCTAGTCGACGCACTGGGGACACGCAATTTCTTTCACATCAATTATTGCTCCACTTGGAAGGTAGATCTGGCGCTTCATATGCAATTAAACAACAGCATTCACATGCATTTATTTGATAGATGTTAGACCATATGCTGAAAGGACGTTTCGACAATGCACCTGGTGGACGCCTTGTTCAGCGTGGTGCCTACGAGTTATCTTGTGACAATGGCAGGCAGATCATCCTTCCGCAAGAATGGGTCAGAGTGGTGAGGCCGGGGATGGTGATTGAAATGAGTATTATTCTACGGCAAAACAATGGTTTCGACAGGAGAATATGTCCAATCTGCAGGTACCAGAATTTTAATTTGAAAACTACTCATGGTTTGATTGATTGGTGAGTGCAATATTGCTCTCAATGCGCAACCATAACAACTTGCAGTCTTGGACCTGGTTGCAATGCACGATTTCAAATCTCAGAACAAACCTACGATGAGCTGTGCCAGTGGGAAAAGAGCGATGACACTTATAACAGTAATTTGCAGGTATTGTACACGATGATGTTATCAACTTGTCCTTCTGCTAATTGTGGCTCCATTATTTCAACGGGGGGTCCCACGACGCAAGGAATCGGTCGGTATCAGCCACCCCAGTGACCACATGTCCGAAGATGAAGAATTGAGGCACCTCCGTAGCGTCCATCTCAGGCTTCTAAGGCCAGATCTGGTATGTCATTGCATTCAGTATATTCTGAATCCAGGCTGATAAATAAGTAATTTTGGCAGGACCGGCCACGGATATGTCCGGTATGCCAAGCATATGTCATTCCCTGGCAAAGTGCACTTACTGTACCTTTAGTTCTGGCTCACGAGCAAACGCGGATGCCTGTTTGCCAACACATGCAACTTCATTCATGCGGATGGTCTTTCTTCAGTTCGGTCTTGAACGGTCGTTCAAACCTGAACTAAACCAAGCCAAGTCCTAGTCGAGTTCAAGGTCAAGCAAAGTGGGCGAACTGAAGCAATTATTAATGTAGAATGAACCCAACCAATCGCATCGATGTCCACAAATTTGGATCATGCTCGTTTCCAATCTTCCTTCTTTCTTTTTTACTGCTCCAAACCGATATAATCCATACCTGCCCATTGTCAGTGCATAAGTTTGCAATTCACTGAAAAATGACTGTTTGTGTCATGGTTTGCCCTTCAAAATTCTTCCCCAACCGATTAACAGGTAGGTACATTGCACAACTTACTCCGTATATGATGAGTGTCTAGAAAGTTTCCCACTTCAATCTTAAAATTGAGTGAGGCCACTGCATCGAGGTCACAAGTCGAAGCTATCCCGGCCATGGGCAGGGATCGGCATCACATGTCTAAAATGACTTTGCAATTATTGGGGAAGAGATATAGCTGCCGGCCTCGATCATAACAGATGCTCATGCATCACTCTCCGTTGCCGTACATAATTATGAACGTTTTTCTCCCCAAGTCGAATTCGAATACGTGAGGTATCATAGGGACTATCACGAGCAAGCAGTGAGAGAAGGGGACAATGACTCACTCATCATAACAGCCACAATGGGCTGTATCGTCTGGCGGACACAATCCGGCTCCTAACGCGGAATCTGTGACATGGTGCGGAGGGTTGTCGTTTGGTGCGCAAATTAACGATCAGCTAGGAAATCATTCGCAGATATTTTAGTGTGAAATTTACCATTAAAAGTTTCACAGCGTCATCGAGACGCTGCTTTACGGTACGCAGTTCCTCAGCATCTCGAGTTGAGAAACTATACGCAAGACGTGGTTTTGCGCCATCGAACATAGTCCACGGCTACTAGCATGTTCGACAACGCCCTTCGAAAACATGTCAGCACGTGTTTCGTCATTGAGCGCTATGAACTCGGACTACTCACTCCTGAAATTGTATCAACGCATCGTAGAGTTTCAGGCTAATTTCTTTCTCATCCTGGAATGCTTCCACCACAAATCTCGAATTCCCTCCACGCTAACGGGAAGCTCGTCTGCACCTTCCCGATTGTTCTTCATTTTCTATTTCAGAATTTGGGAACCGAACTCGTGAAAAAAAAAATCGTCTGAAACGTACCTCGCAGATGCAATGAACCTGGAGAAGAAAGCCGACAGCACTCTTGAGAGGCGAAAGACATCCGTCGACTGAACGAGCGTTGTCAGCGCGACAGGCGTGGCAGCTCGTTCTGCACCAAGAATATTGGAGTTTCTAGATCCCCTTCTCATTTTATCAACGGGACTGTGTTCTCCGCGAGGACGACGAGGGATGAGGCCGGCGGGTGTGGGCATGAGCGACGATGATGGTACGATGGGGTTGAGTGAAACGACGAACGGGAGGATGTATCTAGGCTTCATTGTGGAACGTACACGTTCAGATCGCGAGGCATCAGTGCCCCGTCAAGTGCCAGTCCACTAGCACCAAAGCCGCCTTCTGAGCACAGCTGAGTAGACACTAATATGATCAAATGAATGCGATAATTGGGTTGAATGACATTTCTTACTCACAAGCTCGAAAATTGAGTTGCCACAGCTAGAAAATCCGAAAGGAAAACTCGTATGAGCCAAACAAGCGAGGAGACGAGGAAGGGATGGTCGGCTTTGACCACCATACCAGAAAGAGGAATCAGGCGAGGTCCGAGCGGCGAGTTGCTCTGAGATAGAAGATTCCGGCGCCTCGTAGAATGATGCCCCGATGTGTAGTGCTGGAGGAAGGAGACGGGACTGGGCACGACGCAGACGTGACCACGGCTGTCATTCCTCGTAAGGTGGTGAAGATGGGGAGAGACTAATTCAACAGGACAGGATATCCGGCATGTGTCGTGAACATCTAAGTTTCGAGACTCTCGCAATCCCTGTGTTTCGTCTGCAGGATGGATGCGGGTAACTCGAGGAGAGCATTAGAGTTGCAAATGGAAATTGCACGTGTCGGGTTCTTCCGGGGTTCAGAAGCCTGACTAAGCTATGGGCGCCTGTTAGGCAATTCTAACCAGCTCGTTCTCATCCTCGAACTACTCGCTGGGCAACAGACCATTCCGGTCAGACAGATCAAGGATCGAGAATTGTCGAAGAATTTGGCATGGAAGGTGTGAACACTGTGAAGACTGCGAGTCCGACTAGCGCAGACGACGTGGATCGCTTGACGAGACTGTTCGCATGCGTCAAGGAAATGGGATGGAAACGTGCATTCGATGATGACGTCCTGTATGGTCAAGTGAATTGGTGAGTCAGGTATAATAATGTCGTTTTATCAACCAATCTGACCATTGTCTAGCGACGACTCCCACTTGTACGCAGAGCCTTTGCATTCCCTTCGCGAGGCGCTCCAGGATGCTAAACTCTGTATGGAAGGCTTGAACAAGGTCCGAAATCAGCTCGGGAAGAAGATCCGTATGCTCAAACGACGTAGCACTCCTCTGATAGCGGAGGACGGAATACGGCGTTTACCCGACGAGCTCTTGGCTCACATCTTCGAAATCGAGCATCTCTCAACTCAGAATTGCATGTCATCCTTGCGTGCATCTCATGTATCCTCCCGCTTCCGCCAGGTCGCGCTTCATACACCGCTTTTATGGACAAGACTCTCATCGAGTTACACCATTGATCAAATGCAGACTTTCTTGTCCCGCTCAGGCAATCTGTATCTTGACGTCATACACGCGTCTCGTCCACAGAAAGGAAATAACTTTTTGGACGTGGTTGACTCACTGTCAAGTCGGTGGGTAAGACTCACCATAACCGACATTGAGCAAGTCGAAGAGATGTCTGCCACAGGAGTGACAACATTTCCCAATTTGAGGTGTATTTCGTATGATCACACGTGGTCTCTCGCAAAGGACTCTCATATGAGGAACTGGAACATGCCATTGCTGTCCCACTATGTGGGGCGTAGCCTCACCATCAATTCCCAGCATCTCTCCCAAATCACTAGCCTGGATTTGCATTTCTTGGATGATTACTTTAATAATTTGGATGTCCCATTGCTGGCAAAAGCGTTATACCAAGCGTATAACCTTCAACACGTGTCTTTGAAATTCATAAAATGCAACCTCCAATATCCAATTCCTTTACCGGAGAATCCGCCGCCGCACTCAATCAGCACGAAAACGTTGAAAGTCACTATCAAGAGTCACAAATCCACGGTTGACTGTTATTCTTTCCAGCAACTGAGCAGCGTTCTTGCATGCCTTTTACCCTCGGAAGTGGATATATCCCTGGAAGAAACCCCAGTCGAATGCATTTACAATAATGACGGCCAGATATTTCCTCACGCATCTGCAATTCGACTTTGCGTTTCAGGTCGATGTGACTTGCTCCGTACTCTCGCAGGTTTAGTGGGCCACTGCAATACCACACGATCCGTGCATTTGGATGCTCCAGAGGGTTATATCTACGCATGGGAAATACAGAGATGTAGTTGGGCGCAATTTGCGTCTATACGTCATATTCGAATCCAAAACTGCGACCTACTTTGCGAAGAGGACGTCAAAATCATGGCTAGCAACCTTTTCTTTGACGATGCAGATGTCGGCCTGCAATCCCTCGAGGTTATGTCCTGCAAAAAGATTTCGGAGGATTTCATTCTGAATCTCAGTGACGACGTTGGGGAGAGACTGAAGTGGTCGTTCTGATTCCATTCCGTGAGTCAATCAAATTTTTGCGCTGATTCCCTATTTTTTACAACAGTCCTTTGATTACAGGTGCAAGTGACATGGATGATACATACGTTCGTTACGCAGGAACTCGACGGCGTGAAAATTGTCCCTTCAATTTTGTCGATAATGACAAAGTATATAATTGACCCAATCCATTCTGACCTCCTCGCCTGGAAGAAGCAAAATACAGATCGTAAATACACCAATCCTTCCGTTCCTCTAATTCATCACGATGCTTTGCTCTGCAATAGCATTGTCCTGGGTGGTGTGATCGTTTGTCGTGTCATATGTCGCGGCTCGCATATGTGTGAGACGACGAGCATTCAACAAAGACCGAATTATTTGCTGTTAACCTTCGCTGCTTCAAAATCCATAACATGGCGCTCCGAGGCATTTTACGGTTGACAGAGGACAGGTGCCTTTTTCATCGATTGTCGAGATCCTTTCGCGACAGTTTAAAACAATGGACGCGTACGGTGAAGTATGACAGGGGTTCGTAGGTACATCCACCCGAATCGCAAATTTAAATATCCTTAACATGTCTACTGCCGTTCCGTAACAGCGAGATAGCGCACTGTCCGAAATGACACACGGGGAAATATTTCACCGATCGTCCCTGAAAGTCAGCGCCAACGGCCATCCAAATCGTCCTCATCGCAACCCCCTCGTGACTATGTGTGCGACTCGCACACATAATGCGTCGCTGTGATATTGCATGCTCCGTGCACTTCGATGCGTCTGTCTCTGCAAACAAAATGGAGGCATGCAACTGGAGAAAAATTTCATCTTTACGTCACCTTCGATTCCAAAACTGCAGCGAAGGAAATGTCAGAACTACGGCGAACAACCTCTTCGCTGACGACCTAGACATCGGCATGCAATCCCCCGAGCTTATGTCGTGCAAGAACATCTCAGAGGATTTCCCTCTGAGTCTCAATTACGATGTTGTGGACAGACTGAAATGGTCTTTTTGATTCCATTCCGTGAGTCAATCTATACGACGATTCACTACAGTTTTAAACTATCCATTGGTTATAGATGCAAGTGAAAACGTCGACGCTATTTACGTGAGTAAAACAGAACACCTCCGTGACAAAGATCCCCGTTTGACGTTGTCCGTAATGAACTAAGTATATAATTGATCCAAAGGATCTCCCGGTTCTCCGTACTTCAACCTCCTCGCCGGTTTGAACCCGGGTCATGAATACGTCAAAGAAAGAAACGACCGCGCACTAATTCTGTCACCTCGCATGCTGTTGAGTCACATTTTCCATCGACGGGATCGTTGTTTAAATAATGCATCAGGTCAAGAGCGACCTAAACATGAAAGGACCACGCGCTGTAAGGAAGCGCATCTCGAAGATTGAATCCTGGTCCGTTATCGGTGGTGTGGGAGTGATTTAGGACACGATGGGGATAGAATTAATGTTCGGGAAGGAAAATGTGGGAGGGAGGCGAGCAGCGCAGCGGAAGTAGCACTTTTCACCGCTGTACCTGAGCGAAGCACAACTGCCATCTACGTAAATCACAAGTACCAATAAATCTCCTCCTGAGTAATCATCAACATGAGCATAAAATTAACGTATCGCACCATGCTCACCAGAAGAGGGTTACACCACCCACGTCAACCTCGGCCCTACGTCGTCTTGAATATTAAGCAAGAACTCCTCGGAAATTCCTTTGCAAGTCACGATTTCGAGGGACTCTAATCCCTTATCGTTTTCCCTAGACAGGAGTGCCTTTGCCAGTTCATCCAAGCCGTTTTCGCCAACTTTATCGCAGTTTTGGAGGCGGAGTTGATGGATGGACGGAATGTGCGCAGATTAATCCTGGTCTGACATAAAGCCTGTGTATGCCGATGGAAGGTCAAGATGGACTGTGTGTGCAATTTTGCAATGCTTTGCTATCAGCATTAATATGTTAGAAATATCGCAGGACTGCTGAATGTGAATCCGGATTGTGGAGCCATGCAGGAAGTACTCTTTTCTGGAATTGAGAAGGTAAGATTCCCGATGGTCCTGTACTCTGTCTATCGAAAGATAAACATTGGTCGCCATGAAGACAGAGAGTTTGTCATATATGTCCACAAGCGAATCGTAAGGTGACTGTTCAATTTCAATTGCCAGCCTGTCGAGGTGGACTGAGTGGGGTTGAGGCAGTTCTGCCCGATCCAGGTGATCGATCCTGGGGAGCGATCCACAGTTAAACAGGATCAGTGACAGATCCTTTAGAGTTTTCATGCTAAGCAGAGCTCGGAAAAGTGCCACAACGTCAACATATGGCGCTGTCATGAACTGTAACTCGATGCAAGTTAACTGCATCGGGACCGCGCACAATTGAGTAAATTGGGACACATCTACCTCCACAATTGACAACGAAGGCATGTGCCAAGAAGATAGATCAACTCCGAAGAGGGAAGCGGATGGCTTATAAATACGGCGCAAGCGGGGAAAATTTGTTATGTCAAGTTTCCGGATTATTTCTTTTGATCGGTCGGAAATTATGGTCAGGCTGGACCATCGAGTTGAAACAGGTGCTAGGAGTTTGAAAAAGCGACAGGAGTCAGAGAAGTCAAGGCTAAACCGTTCTGAAATCTCCAGATCCAGTTGGCCAGAACGGGACATGAACACGTCAATTTGTTCACTAGGGTATTCGATGGAAACCCTGGTCCAGAGACGCGGCGTCCTTAACGAAACTTGTCGAAATCGGCAAGAAACATGTGAGACCGCCAGAGCAAAGTCGCAATAGTCTGTTATGTCGTGGCCAATCTTAAAGATATGGGATAAGAGGTCATCTGGCAGTCGCTTGATACCATCCTCGAGCAGAAGTGGTGCGCAACGTCGTTGGAGTTTACGTATCTCTTTTGTGAGGCGCTGCTTGACACTATCCAACGACGCCAGAAAACGTTTAGCGTCGTCGAGGGCATGGCGCAAGGAGAGCAACGGTTCCGCATGCGAATGAGTGCTTACGCTGAGTGCCGGTGAATCGAAGAATTCGTGGTACAAAGTTGGGTTAACGCACCTACGCTCCCGACCACGCAAAATGCTGTCTCTATAACCGGCATCCCAACCTTTATCATTCACACTTGTAAGCAGCCCCAAAAAATCTTGAAGACCCTCGATTTTGTCGTTTGCGAGCATTCTCAATTTGCGCACGATGTGGGGCGACCACGCCTTGCGCTTTTCAAAAGAACTAATGGCAAATGTGAACGACACGCTATAAGATGAGGCGGAACTCACAAATCGGTTGCTTGGTGGTAAGTCTAAAGCCTGTAGAAAAAGTCGAAAAAGTGACCGTGATGTGACCAACGTTACCCTCGACCGTTTATAACCCAGATGACTTTCGAAACGCACGTCTCAGACTAAAGGGAGATTGCGATCGCTCATGCCAAGATACAAGCGATGGTTGAGAAATGTGACTTCGGGTGGTGATTACAGGAAGGGATGACACGTTGCCTGACATTCTATCCACACACCGGCAGATGTGCCATCAGTGACGGATTTGATTCATCTGAAATAATATGGACGACAATGAAAGACGAAAAACATGTCTGCCATGGAATGGAGTGGAGTGCAACGTATTCGGGTTTGGTACGCTCAGGTGAATGGATGTGACGATCATGAGCATGGACTAAGCAAAATTTTTACATTTCGAGATTCTAGTCACTAATTGTGAACGGATTCAAAAACGTAATCGGGGCATATCGCCGAGCACGGATACAATTTCTGCGAAGACGGAAGCAAGACGGTGTGGAAGTTGGTATCGACATAGAGTGCTTATGATAACGAGGGAGTATTAATGAACCCCAAATCCCTCCCAGTAGCCTCAGGCCATTCTAAGTATCGATCGACAAGCGGGGTCCTGCGGATCTTTACCTGACCGCGTATCTGGATTGGTCCTTTCGAACGCACCAACGAAAGAACGAGAACGAGACGGATCCCCGCACTCTACGGTACGCATCAAAGCCAGGAGGGTGTTCTGTACGACCAATTTGCCACTCGTGGCCAACCGTACGCTCAGACTACTGGCTTGGGAGCACCACAATGAGGAAAGCCTCGTGGGACGGGTATCGATCGGCCACCATCTCAGGTTCTCGGACTACGCAGAACGAGCGATCGAGGTGCCAATACCGTAAAAGGCGCGTAGATGTAGCAGGTTTGATGTGTGGGCAACGGTGGGTGATGGGTGACGGTTGATAAACTGTGAGGGTCCAGCAAGTGACTGGTAATGTACAGCGACAAAGTAATGCCGCCAAGACAGACAGTGAAGTGGCGGGGAATGGACCCGCAAGCTGTGGAGAAGTGCAAACGCCAAGGCAAATGCAGAATGCTTCTTCATGGTAAAGGTTCTGCACGAGGTGAACATAAGTTGGTTAGGAGGGTAAGGCACAACGGTAACGAACGAATCGAACCTTTGCAGTCAAACAAACCACTTCTCACACTCGTTATACTTCAATCGACCGCTCCTCCATCGTTGTTGTTGTATAATACCCCCAGTCGAATTCGGTGATCACCTTGTTCTTCACATCCCAACCATCCGGTCCCTGTCCATGCCTGTTATGCCCATCGCCACCCCACCATACCGTCCAACCAATCTTTCGCCACACCTAATCCCCAACATTCGCGGTTGCTTATCCCATCAGATATATGGTGGTCAAAATGCCTCCTCAGGAATCCCGGAAAGTAAGGTGATGCGATGGGTTAGGACTGAAGCCAACAGACGACGCGAGTGAGCGGAACGTCGTGTCGGATGGTTTTGAACGTGACGGCCTGCGACGAGTGCTTCCTTTCTTCCCTTCCTCGTCGGTATTCTGGTCCTGACATAGAGCTCGACCAACCATGGGCCGGAGGCGTCGCAAAGAAGTTGGTGCGCAGAGAGGGAACTGTAAATGTGATGCAGTCGGGGGTTGAACCCACCGACGATAACTGCGAGATAGTCTCGGAGCTGCAGAGCGCGTTGTTAGTTGTAGTTCTAGGTGGGATGTTTAGGTAGAAAAGGGTTAACGAACCTGTAACGCGCCAAAGTCTCTCCTGCTGCATCGGTACCACCGCAGCACCTCTATCATCCCAAAACTCAGGACTCCCAACAGAACGTCCCAAATCCATCTCACTGCGTTACACAACAACGAATCCCAAAGCGCCTTTAGTGGCAAATCTCGCTACCGCGCGCAGGGCCACTCGCGTAGTCGACCGTTCAGACAAAAGCGAAGCGTCCGACGTGCGCCTAGACATGTCTAGTGTTCCGCGCAATCTGCTTTAGGGCTAAAGGAGACAGGCGGGTTGGGGTTGGTACTCGCGCTGTGCTGGGGGTATGAATCACTGTGGACGATATTTTGCAGATGCGGATGCAATGTTGGCGGAGCTAACGAAGTGAACTTGAAAATCGCGAGGCGGTGGTAGGTAGAGCAATAAAGTGCGCGCAAGAGACGTATGACTGCAAAGCGGTCAGAACAGTTGGACGTCGACGGTATAAGCCAACGCACGTATGTCCTCCCTGGTTTAATATCAATAACAACAGCCATATTAGCCGGCCTCGCAAAATCCAGTAGTCACCAACAATGTCCAAAGAGTTTTCCGGCTTAGGGTATATGGAAGGAGTAACGCGACTTGACACGGAATTGCAGAAGGACAAGGTTGAGTTGGAGGCTTGGTCAGCATTATGACGCTATTCCTCGCCACGTGCTCAGCGCTCATACGCACAGGTTGCCAAAAAACTGTAATCTCCTTTGTCTTGTAGTATCAGACTACTTCAACGATTCATTTCTCGGTCCAAAGCGGTCCCGTTCACGTTTCTCGATGGATGGTGTGGACGAATTGCTAACGTTACTCTCTCTCTTGAAGAGTGACGGTTGGAATGCAGCCTTTACTGAAGACGCTGTTTATCGTAGCCACGGGCTGAGATGGTATGTCGATCCACTGTTTGTAAAGTCAATACGAACTGACTGGTCGATGATCCACGATTCGCAGCCGCAACCCTCATTCTTATGCTGAACCTCTCCTCTCCCTTCGTCAATCACTTGAAGAATCCAAGAGTTGTATAAAAGTGTTGGACAGGATTCGACACCATCTCGGAAAACGGATCCGCTCTCTTCGAAGACATTGCACTCCGCTCTTGCTCGAAGATGGCGTCAGACGCATGCCTGACGAGCTCTCAGCACACATTTTCGAAATGGGCCATGCGTCGGAGGAATCGGAAACATCTCAATTCTCCCTGACAGTTTCTCATGTTTCTCATCGATTTCGACAGGTGGCTCTCCGAAAACCAGTTTTGTGGTCGAGACTTTCTATAGCAGATCCCCTCGACCAAATCGAAACATTCATTCCCCGCTCAGGTCTTGCCGGTCTTGAAGTAGACGTCACCCCGTGTTGGTATAATGTAAATGAATCCCGACTCGCTGCTTTTTTTGAAGCAGTGGGTCATCTCGCCAGACGATGGTTGTCCATCACGGGTGCCGAAGGCGTTTTAGTTCCCATGATAGCTTCCGCTGGTTCCTCCGAATTCCCAAATTTACTGCACCTTGCCCATTTCGACTGTGAAATAATGACCTTGTGGAAAATGCCGTTGCTTACCAGCATTCAGAAATATGACGGTGTACTTACCCCGTTCAAACTTACTCCGGAGATGCCACACCTCTCGCAACTTACTTCCATCGAACTCTGTTTCACGGAAGAATTCCTGGATGTTTTTGGACTTTTGGAAGCAATCCGTGCCATTAAAAGCATGCGAGACCTCTCCCTGGAGCTAGACGGTTGTAGAGGTCAAAGTGACCCAACATCTCGTGTTCGTGCTGCAGCTCTCGAGTGGCACTCATTCAATATGGATACATTAACCATTAACACCAGAGGTGACACGTCTGATGGCGTCATTAAATCAATGTTCAACAGTCTTTCATATCTCGCACCTTCGACAATGGTCATTTCCTTACAACACTCCAGTGATGGAATTGCAGTGATCCACAGCAATGGCTGCCTATTCGCTTACGGTTCTAAAATTCAACTTCTTATGAGACAGCGATTCAACATTTTCTATCTATTGGAAGAATTAGCATTCAGCAGCAAAATTGTACACACTACCCATTTGGTGGTGCCAGCAGCATTCTTCCCGAAGGGCCCACTTGCACCACCATATACGACCGAGGCAGGTTCACCCCTGCGACATCTTCGCATCGAGAAAGTCCGTTTATCCCCCGAGGACGACGTGAAGCTCTTGGCCCACAAATATTTGTCCACCGAGAATGACAACTGTTCACGTTCGCTCGAGTTCGTCTCTTGCAATGGTGTTTCTGAGGATTTTCTTCTGGAACTGCAGGATGAAGTCGGGGATGGACTTAAACGGAGTTGGTAACGATCCGATTGTGAGTCGACCAAATTTTGACGTCAATTAAAACATTCATGTACGTTTCAAGATAAAATTGGGTCAGCAAATGGAACGTGGTATCCGTTCTGCTGCGTGCTGCACCCCATCTGGTGCTTTACCGTGTACTGTAATCAGTCAAACGATTAAATTGAGATTGCAAGGAATGTGACAAATAAAAGCATTTCTCGTGCGGTGTTTTCGGTGACTTTGGGATCCGCATCATACACTCGTTCAAGTCTACACACATGAGGAGTGGTCGCTGAATTCAGGTGGGTCGTGTAGTCATTTCCTCCCACATCACCTCTACCCCTCAAGGATTCCACCTTCGAGCGTAAAATATTTATCCGTATAACCGCTACCACCTTGACTAGTCCATCTTACACCTCTTCATCCTGACACTCGGAAGAAGTTGCCGGCAACGAAAATACCTTAGGGGTTGTCATCAACGGTCTCGTCTCCGTACGTGTCGGTTCGCACGGGAGGTTCTGACCATCGCGAACATCCCGCCATTCGTCGATATGGCGATAGAAGTCAGTTGGGAGGCTCCTTCACGGTGAGGATAGGTATGTGTGCAAGAAAGCCATGAGCGGGTAAACGAGTCCTGGCCTCATCGTCAACCTATCCACCCAGAGGTATTCGTTGGATAGAGATGCGAAGGAATGCAGATGATTTTGAGTGACGAACGCGACCACCTCCTCATCCTCGAATGTATTGTCGTTCCGGCACTGATCGTCTTCACAACGGATCGCTTCGCGTGCTTTCCACCTCCTGTTCCAGTCCATCCTCATCCACTAATCTGTCCGCTCCAATCACCCATCGAACGCCGAGAGCGCCAAAATCCGATACCAATCAACTCAATAACGAGCTTCTAATATGAACCACAGTAAGGATCCTGATACGATCGCTTGCGCTCCGTCTTTTCTAGCGCTTTTGGATGGGGAGAGTGATGGGGCTCAGAAGGAGAGGGGGTATTTGGTATATGGTTTTGCAGAATGGAGAGCGGTAGCCTTGGTGGCCGTGAGGGAAGGTAAGGGATATGACTGACGTCGACGAGATGGATGTGGAAGTGGAGGATGACGTGATCGTGCGAGAATCGTCATCAGACTTGCCACCGTAGCGCTATGGATAGCGTGCGTGTCGCAGTTCCATCGCTGATGGCGATAAATCCTTCCGTTGCTTTGAACCGCCTCGCGGAATATGGCGAGTCGAACCGCCTTCCGATCTGAGTAGACTTGGTAGTGTAGGCCAGTGCGCTGCATGGCCGGGCGATTCCTGGTTTTTTTACACCAAACTTACAGGCTGTATGGGCTTCATCATTTCTTTGGTGACCAAAGAAATGATGAAGTTCAAACGCAAGGCGCGGAAGAGCCAATTTCGCGTTTGGAGCAGCGTGTGGCCATTTATGGCCTACTGCGGACCTAATAAATTCTGAAAAATTCAGTAAATGGTGAAGTTACAAGATAAATAGACATTTTGTATAGTAATATAGGCGTGATGACTACGTCGAACGTTGCAATTTGACTTTGCGGCAATTTCTGGTTGGCGCCACATTCCCAAAGAGGTAATCGTGGTGTTCTTGGCGAGTCGAACCGCCTTCCGATCTGAGTCGACGAAAGCACAACAAGAGTCTTTCGTCAACAGCACTTTCGCCGATATCGTGTCCCAATGACGAGTTCCATGCTAGCATGAGTCGGACCTGACAAAATATTAGTACGTCATGTCTTCTCAATAGAGAAACAGATTGCTGGTGTAGCACATACCGAGGGGATGCTTTCCAGCCAGTGTATCCTCCTGCTCGAAATGTTCCGGCTCCTGAATTAACCAATCCGACTGAGTGCGAAGTGTCAATCGTCCGTTCCTCGGATACAACCAGCACAAGTAATCAGTCCATACCCATCGATAGATTCCGTGGCCCTGCCGGATCACACTGGCTCGGTTTGTCCACTCCGCTGAGTGTGACGCAACCACGATGGGGATCGCCAACTGACATCCCGAGAACCCGCACACCTTGCCAGCGAGAGACTGAGAGACCGAGTGTAAC
>ML170406.1:0-15069 GCA_004355085.1 Rickenella mellea | reverse complement strand
ACACGGGTTACCCCTACTGTAATTTATTCCAACTACCACACTCTCCTGTCACATCCTTCGGGTTAGCATCACACACATATGACAACACCTCTAACCCTTAATATACCCATGAACAGTCATGACTTGATGGAATATAGACATGATAGTTTTGGATGGTCCTATTGCCTTTACCATAATTCAAAATAGGTCTCTCATCGCCACATCCCAAGGAAATCTGGTCCATCACCTAAGCAATTATGCAAACATGCATAACATGCCTTGACATGTTACATGGTGACACATACTATGACCGGTCATTTTTCCGTCACAACATGTCTTTGGACTTGGCAAAATTTTGTCGACAAAATATTCCATTTAAATATTATTTTATTTAAATTTCTTTTTTCGCCCGAGATCGCCGATGCCCGACATGACCGACACACTGCCGAAGCGAGCGCTTAAAATATTACATTTGTTTCCGAATTTCTCCGATGAAAAATCTGCCCACGCCCTAGGTTTTTTTTACATGCATTCTTTGGATCCTTGTGACCATCTTTACTTAAGAGCGTGACATGTGTTCATCGGGCCGTTCGGGCTGCAGAAAATGTACAAGTTTATTGTTACACTTCATTACACTTTGCGCTGTAGTGTTACTCGTTATGGTATCTGCCATTTGAGGCAGGTTCACACGATTTCTCGGATGTTTCCACGGCTTATCAATTGATCTTACGTACGGCATTGTCAAAATTTCGTCAAGTCCGTCGCGGGTCTGCGAAGTTGAATGTAGCGTGAATGCATTGTAATAAAATTGTAAAATAATTGTAACTAATACACGTTAACAATCTCTACGTACTTGACCACTTGAGTTGCACTCGAGACCGGCGCTAAAGTCCTTTCGTCCTGTAGCCAACTCCACGCCAACTTTCTTTCGCTCTCAGCAATGTTTTTCAAACTACCGCACGCTCGATACTTTAACGTCGCGTACGCGAACCCTGAGATATACAGCTCTCAGCCCGTCATGCAAAGATTGTGCCTCGACATCGCCCGAGAGTCTCGTCGCCGCATCATGATCAAGATGAAAGCGCATCGTAGGGATCTCCGTTATCTGTGCATCCCGTAAGTTTCAGTTATTCGATACGAGACGGTGCGACACTTACCGTGTAATATCAGCGGAGGCATCCACAATTCTCGCGCGAAAGGAGGCATCGAGAACGGGGATCATCTGACTGTGCATTATTACAGTTTTTGGCGACTGACCTTCGTTTCCCACATCCCATTCGAAAATGGAGTGAGTGATCCTTCGTAGCGGTCATTATATGGACTAACAATGTGTTAGAAATTCAACTTTGATCGCGCGCATTACCTTCCCAAGTAGAAAGGGGCGGAACGTTTGAATATTCTTGTTAACGTCTTGATTCCGGCGGATTGAACACCGATGAGCAATGTACATATTGAATAGAGATCAGAACAAACCCCGATTCATCGTAAAATTCATATAGCACCGTAGACAAAGCCTGTATAACAAAATAACGAATAGAAATAACACTATGAAGTCCTGGTGCGATGTAATCAGTTCACGCACTTGACATGAAGCAATGTAGCGCGAACGTACCTTCAGACGTACGGACTTGCTCGCATTCGTTCCCGTACAGATAACGGTACGTTTCACTTCCATTTTCGCTCCCTTTCGTTACCATCCACTAACGCTTCATCTATCTCCAGGATGGCTACGTCGGTTGGAGACGTAGCCGTTCGTTGACCTTATGTACACGCGGAAACGAGGTTTGGCAGGGAAAAGCATGTATATATCAAGATATGTGAATGTTTATTACAACCCCAAACGAACTACAAGAAGTAACTATCAAGCAACGAGGTCAGCGCAAAGTGTAACACGAAAAGCAACGGGAAAGACTTACGCGGACACGAAACTAAGGAACTGGACATGTATTAAGTTGAAACAGAAGCTGTGAACTCCTGTTCGCCATACGGTAAGTTCGTGAACTCGAATCGCGATGATAGAACGTGAGCTTACCTTCAAGCATTCGAACTCGTACCCACTCCTTCCCCTGCGTCCCCCGCTCCTCCACCACCTTCTTGACCCGCCGCCCTCGCCGCATCCGACGCCCAACGGTTGATCGTGTTCGGCGACAACCAGGTACGCTTTTCACGCACGAAGACGCGCCGATTCGCCGCCGGATGCCACTGGTTCGGTTGTCCACGGCCAGGCGTGAACGGTTGCCAAACGATCCATGTATCTACTTGCTTGACCCAATAGATACTGTCTTGCCCCTTCGATTCGGATACCTGAGTGTAAACGTCGCCAGGCAGGCCAAACTCTCTTTCCGGTAGCGCGTTCGTGGTGCTCAGGAAGTGCGCGAACACCATCGTCGGACGATGCTTCAGCCCCGAGCTGAAGGTTTTATGCTGCACCACCCAATTGCGCTCTAGATAACAGATTGAGCAATGGACGAATCGGAACAAAGAAAGCTTGCCCACCAGCAGCAATATTAGCAAATGTGCGGCGTGCCGCTCTCTCATTATCATCGACGCAAGCATCTTCGATGTCTTTCCTAAGGTAAGCGGTCATGGCTAGTTCTGTTGGGGAACTAGCCGTTGTCGCGTCTTATAAGCTCGCGCACATGAGGTTGTAAGAAGAAAAGAAGCTGCATTTCAAGAAACTACAACACTACAAGAAGAAAGCGAACATCTATGAAAACAATGAGGATACTGGCGTTGTAGAAAGTAAAATGAATGTACTTACGCGGCTACGAGAAGTCCATTGCCAAGGTAAACCGAAAACCAACACGATCCCTGTCCTTACTCGTAAGGGAATGAACCGTTCGACTGGAAGTTGACGACGTACCGTCAGAGGTTATAGTTCCACAATTTGCTGTATAGGATTCATTAGTATCGACCATTAGACTGCAAATGGAAGACGTACCCTCGAGGTTTCCAAGTAGGGAGTAAAGCTCTGTCCATGGCCGGGTCAATGTCGCTCAGCGGTACCCATGCCCTCCGTTTGCGATCGTATATCCGACGAATGGCAACGGGATGCCACTGCGTGGTCTGGACGTTTGTGCTCACGTATGGGCGACTGAGTTCCCATTTTTTCAACACCTTAACCCAGTAGACGCTTGGTTGACGTGGATCGATGGACCGTTGTATGAATATATCGGCCTCTCGACCAAAATCGTCTTCAGGTGGACCGTCGGTGTACCCCCAGAAGGTAGTGAAATGGATGGTTGGGTGGTGGTCAATACCGGAAGGGAAAGGGAAATGTCTGACCCCCCACTTGCGCTCTGAAAAAGGAATCAGTACAGCCAGAAATAAACAGAACAAATGACGTACCAATAGCTATACTTGCGAAATAATCGCGAGGTTCCTTGTCGTAGCACATCCCACTTAATGTTGTGTCGGTGGCAAGGTTAGGCATGGCTCGTTATGTTGAAAAGTCAGCCATTAATCGTTACTTATATACGAACGCACACGATGTTGCCAAGGAATAAACCACCGAATCAAGGTATTCGAATACTAAACACACGAAAGACTCGAGGTCAGCGGGAGGTCTGACATCTATTCACTTATGGGAACCAGCGGTTAGTGCGAACGCACTTGAAGGAACTCGGACGCCAAGTACACTGCAAGAAAACGCAGTCAGCGTGCGGTATAGCTTAGAAGTTTAACGAAAAGACTTACTCGGAGACTACGCGTTCTTCTTTGACTGCGATCTGAGAAGACTCAATCTTTGCGGCAACACACACGGTCACGTCCAGTTCTGTTGGAGAACCAGCCGTCGCCGAGGCTGATAAGCACACGCACACGATGTTTTGCGAGATAATACAGCTTTGTTTCAAGAAATTTCGATGCTAATTACATTACGAAGCACTGTGTGATTGCAAATCGTTCAGCGCAAAGTGTAACATGGAGATAACGAAAGACCAACATGACTATGCTTTAGGAAGAACAAGATGAATGATCTTCGAAAGCAACGACGTTAGCGTGAGCCATAACTAAGAAAGAGATACGACAGACTTACGAGATGACACTGCACAACGACACGATGCGGTTAGCGCGAGGCATAATGAAGAGAGGAGAGGGAAGACTCACAAAAGCGATACAGCGATAGGATACAGTATAGCTATACATGCGATCTACAGAGTACGAAGCACGTTAGCAAAGAAAAGTGATCACGGAAGTGAAACTAACCTTTCTAACTGAGCGACTTGTGTATCCCTATAGAATAAAACAGTTGGTAATGATTGCTAATGTGGCCGACTAGTCAATACCGCCTCTTCGTCCTCGCAAGCTCTTGACGCGTGGGAGGGAGTACTTAGTGAATTTGCATCGTTCGCGCAGGGTGCGCGCTCTGTGCTTAATTCACGTCTCCTCAGACTTATGGACAGATGATGGACAGATAATGACGGCGGTATAATATAAATTTAGCTATAGAATACATAGAATAGAATGATATGTGACCGTGATTGAATCTACGAGGAGGTGCCAATGAAAGGCTCAAAGGCCTGGCACACTCGTAATCCACTCGGCTGTTCATGAGCGATCGTCGGAATTGCACGACGTCGCTGAGAAGTACATGATAATCAAATCGTAAGGAACCGCCACTAAGAGTGAGACGCGGTGCTCCTTAGCACATGATGCAGCGGTTGGATACAACAGCCTTACGCTAAAGCGATCTAGAGAAGAGTACGAAGCAGGTTAGCAAAGAAAAGTGATCGAGGAAGTGAGACTGGACTTACCAATAGAGATACGATGCGTTAGTCTGATGATAGTCATAACCTGTAAAGTACAAACGATTCAGCGCAGTGAAGTGAACACATAACGAGAAAGAGGAAAACTGATAAGATGAGACGGCGTCCGGAAGGAAAGAGTTCGCTACAGTGTGCAACTGCCTGAGCGGTGAGTACTGCTTCAGACGGGCTGCAGCCTCTGTTTCTTGCTCCATTTCCCGGCTTGGCCGTTCTGGTATGTCAGCAAGCAATCGATCATGTACGGACTGAATACACTTAGCGTCCCGAGTGGGAATACATCCCACTGGCCTCTTTATTGTACGATCCCGTACGCCAAGACGACTCAGCCCGAAATCGGGCCTTGCCTCTTCAAGGAAGGAAAGGGTACTGGACCAAAATTGGTCGAGTAGACACCTCCTTCATCCACCGTGTCTCCAGGTTTTGAGCGCAGCTCGTGCGACTTGTCTTCGTCACTGGCCTTGCGAGACTGTGTTGCGAGACTGTGTGTTGTCATGGACGAGAGAGGCGTGGTGATGGTTGGTGATAAGATCGATAGAAAAGCCTTATTGGGCAGGGTTCCCACCCCTTATTGCAAATTCGAAATCTTACAAGTCCACACAGTCGAATATTGCGAGCTCACTTATTCACGCACGAGCACACTTGTAAAGTTATTGTAAAACATATATTATGTATTCTCTACGAACAGGGAAAAGAGGAATGCTTCATATCAAGAAATTCGTACGATAATGACAAATAACAAGAAAAGATCTATGAAAGCAACGTCGTTAGCGTGAGGTATAACATGAAAAGGGAACGGGAAAACCTACGCGGCGATTCTCGTGGAACAAGATGGTTGATCTGTGAAAGCAATGAGGTTAGCGCCACAAGGAAGAAAGGAAAAGAAAGACTTACTATGATGCAGCGCCAAGAACTTCGAAGCTATCGCAGTACTCCCGGTACCACACACTCACCGAAGCTGGACGGACGCACGGCACGGAAGGGTATCGATTGAAGGTGTGAAGGAAGACGAACGTGTAGTGCTTGAACACGTTGCGTTCGGCCGTCGCCAGCTCACCCTCCTCCAGCGGTACGGACAACTGCTCAGGCCATGACGGCCACGCACGCATGAACGATGCGAGTTGCGAGGTGTACGGGAGGCGTTCTTTCGGCGTAAGAGCCCAGATGTCCGGGGTTCGGATGCTGTCTTTGTCCACGAACGCTTCTTGACGGAAGATGGTGAAGAGCTTTCTCTGGCGAGAGCCTGCGAGGCCGGGGATGGTCACGTAGTCCTGGCGCAGCATGTAGGCGTCAAGGGAGAGAATGTCGAAACGGAAATTTAATTCCGTGATCTCATAGGCGATCTCTTGGATCATGGGGTGTTTCGCCTGGTAAAGCGTCTTATATCCCTCTGCCGTGACCACGAACCCGTTCCACAGTGATTCCCCATCGCTCTTCCACGTCTCCTCGATACGCATCTTCTTCAATAATGCGATGATCCTCGCCAACGTCGCATGGCGTTCCTCCTGCCGTTTCCCGTCCCTCGAGACCGGTGGCGGCGGCGCATTCTCGAGTTCATTCACCGCCCTCCGCCTCAGCAGAGCCTTCCAATCCTCGTGCGCGAAACCCTTCGTCTGCTCCTTCATCAGCCACGGAATCCACTCCCGTCGAAGTGCCAACCACGCCGAGACGAAGGGACCCGAATTCTCCTTTGTCATGATGTTGGCGGGAGGGAGGATACGCTCCGCTCGATTCTTGGGACGCGCGTTTATCTCAGTCTCGAGGGCGGACAACCATTTGAGGGTCTCGTTCCACAACGGTGCGAGAGTGAGGGGATACTCTGCGTTTGTGAACAGCTTCCCGAGCATCTTCTTGTTTTTCGTCTTCTTCGACGGCGGATAAGGTTCGTACCGGAAGGTCGGAAGATCGATTGACGAAAGAATGGTCTTGCTGGTGGTGGTGTTCTCGAGGGAGTCAGGGATCGGCTCTGTCGCCAAGAAGAATCCGTTGGTCCCTAATCTGTTCGTGATCATGGTGCTCTGGTAATGAGCCAACAGCTGCGGCGCCTGCGCATCTCGTAACTTATTCTGACTGACGCCAGCCAACGACAGCCCTGGCCCTTCCGCAGCCTGCCGCTCCAATTTCGTGCGACAGAAGTGTCGCTCTACCTTCACCTTGATGGGCGTGAGGTGCGCATCGTCGCTCCATGCATCCTTGACAAAGAATTGATCCAGCAACTTCATCTGGACCTCCTTCGCGGACGCGATGACCTCTGGGAACTGTTCGGACTCGCAAACGAGCCATACTGGAATTCCAGCGTAGCGGAGTTGCAACACCTTCGTATAGTCGCACACGAATGCTCCATTGACGGGGTAAGGGTGCTCTGGCATCTCCGAGGGCGTGTTGAATAGGCCAAACCGTATCTCGGCGTTGTAGGCCACCCAGCCCATCAACTCCAATACCGACCTTTGCACCTCCCGGAACGAAAGGAGTAGATCCATTCGACGATCGCGGAACTTTGTGAGCTTGAAGACTGCACAGTGGGCGCGACTGATAAGGTGGAATGCGAGGGCCTGCTCCCTGTCCATCCACGACTTCGGGTCGTCCATGTTCTGCTTCTTTTGAGTACCAAACACCTTGACGCCGGTGAGTTGCGCGAGGGCGATAACGTGGTTGGTTGTCTCCCGAATGTCCCTGATGATCTGAGGATGAATCGTCCCCTTTTCGAGATCCAGAGGATCACGGGACGAGTAATCTTTGGGCTCCAAATCCATCCATAACACCTTCTCCGACTCGGGCTTGTAACGTTTCATAATGTCGCTTTTCCACTCCATAAACGTTCTCGAATCCCTCCACTCGGGTCGAATGGGCACGCAAACGAGATGCTCCCATCGAACGGTGATGAACGTTGGCCATTTCGAGCACTCCGCCCAACCATACATCCCATCCCTCCGCGCCCGAATCGCCTCGCCATGCGCGATTGAAATCTCCGGGATGATCGTCATGTTCGGAGATATGGCCACGTGAACCCCGCTGTCGAGGATGGCCTTGACCGCGGCCTGCGTAGGCGATCCTTTGCTCGGTTTAGCTGTAAAATAAAATCAATTCGCAATACAAAGTGTTGGGTCAATGGATACATACCATTTTCAGGTGCGACGACAGCCCCCGCAGGCGATCCTTTGCTCGGTTTAGCTGTAATATAAAATAAATTCGCATCACATATAGTCGGGTCAATGGAATACGTACCCTTTTCAGGTGTGTTCGTCGTCATTCCGTGTGCGTGGGAGCGAGTACTTAGCAGTTTTCTGTAGGATTTCGAGGCTGAGGAGACAGGTGTTGCTGGTGTTGCTGATGTTGCTATCTGTGTTGATTGCGCGATCCTCGGGAGTTTTCTGGGTGGGAAAGGGGGTGCTAAGGGCTGATTGGTGATACTGGGAGGTGTGGGTTGCGGGAGCTAAGTCTTGGATCAAAGAAAATGGCGAGTCCTGACGTAGACGAAGGTCTTGCTGATCTTGTTGCTGCAGGGCTTGCTTTGCGGAGAATCGGCCAAAATTGGCCTTATCTCACTGAACCGTACGCTTAAAAAAACGTGGCGGTTCTTTACAAAGCGGGAGGCGCGAGAGAGACAGCGCTGGCAGACGAATGATGAGTGGTGGTGGTGGTGGTAAAAAAAGACGCGAACGTCACACCTAACGTCACGCATCATAAACCCGGAACAGTAGCTTATCAATAAAGGTCACGTAATCACACATAAAATCATGCAAGTTCGATGCGACAAGAAAAAATAAATTCGTGCGTAATAACGATACAATCCTCTAACGTACAACTAACGCGTCAATCTATAAAAGGTTCTGTCTCCTGCGCGTCACGATATTCTCGAAGCCTAGCAGCCCATTTCTTCGGCGTGAATACCTTTCTACGGGACGAAATCTGTTTTCCGCATGCAACGACAAATTCGGCGTACCACTTCTCCGCAGCATCCAATGCATCGTAAAGGCCCTCCTCTTTGAACAGCTTCGGCAGCTTGCCGACGTAACGTAGCATCGTGGGGCGGTCGTGGCCGAAAGAAGCCGCGTTTTGCCAAATCTGACTTCTCGGCGTTCCATCTTGTGGCTCCACGGGAAGACAATTGAGGTTGCTGATGATCACCACCAGTGCGGCGAACTGATCCCATGTTGGAACTGAAACCAAGAGGTTATTGATGTTTCCTGCATATGAATGAAAGCAATAGAACACTCACGCCGCTCCCTCCGCTTCACCATGGGTCGAACCAGGCAGAACTCTCGCTCTATGCAGTACTGCACGAAGACCTTGACCAGGATGAATACACTTTTCGAGTGTTGCGCGTTGGTGATGGCACTGCCCATGAAGTGTTCCAAAGTGAGCGCGCGCAGCGTATCGACAAAGTTGGCTGCACTGTAGAAGTGCCCGCCAAACGTGAGGCAATCCTCTGTTGTAAAGACGAAGTGGGGGGTAGCGGGCATCATATACCTGGAAAAAGATGTCATTTGAGCGTGAAACGATCGCTTGAACGCAGAACTTACAGGTCGTCTCCCTCCTGCAGATACGCAGCCTGCCAATCATACTCCTCGTCATCCCACCCTTTCGTCGCACTCGGCAAACCTTCGCACTTCTCAAACTTACGCCTCGCATTCACCGCAATGAGCCACAACTTTGCGCCCAATATGGGCCGGAGAAACGTAGCCATGCCAGTCGCATCCGTATGATCAACAGACACCGCTCCCTCGGACGCGAACAAAGCCCACGTAAGCGCTGGTGATGGCCATGGCGTGCTCCAGCCTCCAGGGACTTGAACGGAGTTATGTAGCGTCGAACCAACTTCGAGCCTCCTGTAGTAAAGGTTAATCAGTAAATTATAGGAATAAAATAGAAACTTGCGTGATTGGAACTGGCGAGACACGGGAGCCGTGCAGCGGGACGTTGAGGAAGTTGTACGGGCCGTTCGGATTAGGGGCCTTGCGCCTACTGAGAAAATCGTCCAAGGTTAGATTACCCATTCTCTTCATGAGATCCTTCGGATTGTATGGGCGACTCATATCTGAAAAGTAAGTTAGCATTGGCCATAAGGAATCGGTACGACTCACCATGTACTTCCCGTCGTTCCCATACGTCGAAAAAGTCGGCTATCTTGTCTTCCTCCCAGCCATCCAAACCAGGCGCCATGTTGTCATTGGCTTTCCCGACGACGTGGATGTGGTTAATGGCAAACCTTTTCAACATATCGTCGGCCGAGCTCGCCTCCCACACGCCACGAGGGACAGTCCAAACACTCCCTACAGGTCTCGAGTCTGAAGCGTCGACGAGACGTTCGAAAATCGGCTGGGCAGCCGCCCTGAAGTTCTAACGAATGCGAGGTTAGTTGTCAAATTGATATGACATGGATGGGAATACCTGAACGTCGAACTCTTTCAACACAAAGTGGGGTTCCGACCATTCAAGTTCACCGCGAGCGTTTACTGATGGTGTTTTTATGGGGAGTGTCCGAGTAAATGTCTAGGTAGACGATGAGTGATGGTTTACTAGTGATTTGATACGAAATACTCACTTTAACGATCTTGTTCGGATCGTAACGTATGTATTCAGTTGTACCGAACAATTTGACCTCTTTCCCGTCGGAAAACTCGACCATCTTGTAACCGCGTTCTAGTTCCTCCACGTCTATTACGGGCGGCTCTTTGTCTTTGGATTCTTCCTCTGCAAGCACAAGTGAATAACAATAATATGACGGGCTGTCACTCAAAGACTCACCGCCAATGTCTGAGAGATCTCCATCGAACGGATCATCCACCACTTTCGAAGTGTCTGTGACTTCAGCGGATGGCTGATTTGATGGCGCCTCTGATTCCATTTCCACCTCGCCCGAGCCGCTGCTGTCCTGTACGTGATCTGAAGGTATCTCCTCCACGTTATCCATGTTCCCGTCCATGTCGCAGCCTTCATTTACCGAATCGACGTCTTTGGGAGCATCGAGGGAAGGGGTTGGGATGATCTCTGGATCGAGGTTCGCAGTCTGGCTCAAAGCTGGAGCCGCTTGCTCACTGGGAGAGGGAGAATCAGGCTCATTCGGCGTCGAAACTGAGCGACTTGCTTGGTGGGAGCGGGAGGATCGACGGTTTCATTCTGTGCCGATACTGGGACCGCTTGCTCGGTGGGAGCGGGAGGATCAGGGTTAACAGGAGTCTCTGCGGAAGTTACTGCTGGTGGCTCAACCGTATTCTTCACCGCCGCCTGATCCTGCGCGTCGCCGTTAACTTCCTCTTCTGATTCCTCTTCGTCCTCTTCTGCTTCTTTTTCTCCTTCGGCATCAGCTACATCTCGCGCGGTATCAGACCGTGCCAATTTTCTCGCTGGTTGAGCCTTCTTCCGCTTCCTTTTCGTCAGCGTCGATGAAACCACCAGCTCACCGCTCGCGAGAGTGGGCAAGCGAGCCGGCGTCTTTCGTTCCTCAGCTGATCGAATCTGGCGGACGTTAGGTACGGCTGCCACGACTTTAGGATGTTCTGTGGTTATATCAGCAATCTGCAAAGATCTCTTGGATCAACCTTACCTGCAGGTTCCGGCTTGTGTCTGACAGACTCCATAGCGGACTTGACGACGGTGAGGAGGGGTACGATAGCGGGAACTTCGGTCGAAGTATCAGCGCGCTTCCTCCCGCGCGGTAGCAACACCGAGACTGATAGTTTCTGCTTCTGTTTGAGTTGTTTTCCGACCGTTTTGAAGGTGTCGATCAACCATTTGGCTTCATCCTCTTTCACCTTGTTATCTGACTCGGGAGCATCTAACACCATAGCGAGCGGGATGCTGGGAGGAGGAATCGCCAGAAGATTTGACCATTTTGCAACGAATTTGCTCATGTGTTGATGGTATATACCTGGCCCCTGCATTGCCATCTCGGCAATGACGAACCAGCAATCGCGTTCGATAACCAACAAGTGAGGATGTGGTATGATTTGTGGTGATCGCAAAGCCTACGATAGCATGTTAGTAATCTAACCAAACGAAGAGAAGAAAGGATGACCTCTTCGAATTTCACCAAAGTCATCTGTTTCGATGTTTGAGATCCCTGTGTCCAATTGGTACCTAAGAGCAGAATGACAGGAGAGAAGGCCGTGGCGGAATACAGAGCGCCAAAGAAACGCTGATCCGTCATTTCTTTCCTCCGGCTCACGTCGAGATTTCGCCTGTTCCATCGATCAGACGCGGTGAGGAAGCAGGAAACTTAGAAACGTCGCTCACCAGAAGCGAGTCGACCAGGCCTCTCCTCTCTTCTCTGGTCGCCCCTAGGTAGTAATAAAGATTCAGTTCAGAATACGTGCGGAAAAGGAAGTAACGTACCAAGTTCAAGGCCAAAAGACCCATCGCCGCACTGACAAAATTGTTGAACACGATGGCGGAGATGGCTTGGTTCCTCGAGGTGGTGAACGCCGAGCTGAGAGCTGCGGCAACGGCATAAGGACTAGTGTTGTCGCCGACGGGTAACTGAGTCTCCGTGGCGGTCTGGCTCTGCGCAAAAACTTGGCCGAATTTGATGATTTGAGCTTGCCAACGTTCCCGAATATCTTCTTGCCATTGGCGGACCATTCCCGTCGGCTGCGATTTCTTGTTCAAATTCGAAATCATCTGCCGGGGTGCGGTGATGATCGCTGTCGCATCCTGAATATCCAGATTCTCCGACAGGAAAAGCATCCGGTCCAAAACCGCGACTTGCATAACACCGTGCACGTAAGGAGCGTGCACTAAGGTGATCTCGGTACCGAAGTTGAATGCGACGCTCGCCAACGTACAGTCATTCGTCTCGAAATCGTCCCTCAGATCCTGCTCGAAGCCACAAACGTTCTCCCAGAGCTTTTGTAAGAGTCTGAGAGGCGTAGAATCAAATGCCATCTTCCTCAGTTTGCACCACCCTTCAGGGCTCCCGTACCAGACCGTACTCATAAGGGATCGACTGAATCTGTGCGTGGCTAGCGTCCCAGTTCCGTTCGGCGATGGATCTTGCATAAACTCCCAATTGACGAGGTCTATGGGATTTGCGGCCGAGTTTCCGATGGTAGCCATCGAGAAGGACGCGGAAGGTGTTAGGACGAGTGCCCGGGATGACGACGGATCGTCAGACGAAGAGGATGAAGGGAGAGGGCGACGATCTTCCGTTGAAGTCGTGGCGTTCGTCAGAATTGAGACCGAAGCCATGGCGGATGGGTTTGGAACGTCAGCCATGCAGGTTACGGGCGTGGTCGCTAGAAGGGAGGGTATTGGATGTTCTGACATCGAAAGAATCGCCGTTGACGCGTCGGTGGGTCGTGCTTGACGCGACTTGTCCCGCTGATCTTCAATTGAAGCCGATAGTGCTGGAGAGGTCGAGCTTTGCGGAGAATCAGCCAAAATTGGCCTTATCTCACTGAACCGTACGCTTAAATAAACGTGGCGATCCTTTACAAAGCGGGAGACGCGACAGAGACGGTGTTGCCAGACGAATGTTGATGGTAAAAAGCAGAATTGCCGAATGTGAATGTCACACCTAACGTCACGGCCACGATTAGTAATCCACAGGTACCAGCGGTTTCTCGGACTCGCGGAGGCTTAGTAATAACAATCACGTGATCGCACCATGCAATCACGCCAAGTTCGATTGCGACAACAAAATAAATTCGTGCGATGGATGGAGCCCGTACAAAATTACAGAAAAAATTCAGAGCGTGCGCGATACATACATGATACGGTCCCAAGATGCAGAGAGTACATTACGACGAAAAGAAACAACTTACTCGCATATTCCGCGCCATTTTCCATAATTGTAGACCAATTCGATCGGGTTCGACCACATCTTCGGATTTTGAGGTTTGCGGATACACCAGCGCTTGAAGACATCGATCTTGTTCAGGGTTTCGTAATTCAATCCCTTAAGGAGCGGGGTTACGAGCTCGGGGAATAGCTGTTTATCGATCCATATAAGGTACGCCAGTTCCTTCACGAAGTCCAGCGTTTCGCAGCCATTTCCCTTCATTGACAAGATTGCCTTCTCGTCGGCGCTTAAGATCGTGTGGTTGAAAGGCGCTTCGGCTGGAAGGTAACACGCCCAACAATACCAAGGTGGCGATTCTATCTGGCAGTTCTTAAACTGCCTCTGGTAGTCGCTTCCCTGGTTCTTCTTGAGGAAGATGTTGCAGGCACATTGCATAGAATAATGGTCGAGCCAATTGTTAGGGACGGTCCGACTAACAAATCCATCCATGTCTCCGCAGCTATTGAACCACTCGAAAACGCAACCATTGCCCCCTTTCTTGAAGGCCATGAAGTCGTTGATGAGTTTCACGACTTGTTCTCCTCGGAAGTATTTAGCGTCGTGTACCCTCGAATGCTCTGAAGCAACGGCCTTGATGGTGGAACGCGAAGACGGCAGAGGCGGAGGCGAAGGAGAGGGATTACCTGGAAGGGGAGGTGGTGGTGGACGCCGTTGAACTGCTCTCGATGGACCTGGAGTTGGAGATGGAGTTGGCTCTCGAGCTGGTTGTCTCGAAATCGTCCTAGACGGTCCTTGGAAGATCTCGAAGCCATCGATGTCGTAGCTGGAAGATGGGTTGGAACGACGAGGATGATGCGCGTTACTTGAACCAGAGCGAGACTTCGTAGACACGGGGAGAGAAGGAGCATAGGAGGGCCGAGAAGTCTCGATGAATTGTCGACCACGCAGTAACGCGCGCTCGTCATCGCGTAACGAGGCTTGGGTAATCGATGGAGTCTTGGAGAGACGCAGTACTTTACAGTCCCCCACGTGTCCACCTGGACTCCGTGTGGACTCCATGGAGTCTGGGTGGAGTCTGGGTGGAGTCCAGGTAAGTATGGGACATATTTTCAATGTCCACCTGGACTCTACCTGGACTCCACTTGGACTCCACTTGGACTCCATCCGGAGTATGGATGGATTCCATATGGATGAGTATCAGAAATATTTTCAGCATCCACCTGGACTTTAACCGGACTCCATCAGGAGTCTGAATGGATTCTATATGATGTGTCTTAAGAACCACTGCCAATTTTAAATTGCTATATATCTGTAGGTAAAATAACATATCTGTCACTATCTTGTTATCATAAATTAGCCTTTTAACATAGTTCATAGCTTATATATTACTTGATAGATCACTCATTATATGCACCCACTCACTTACACCGCAACATAAGTGAAGGTCACACTCAAGAGTTTGAACAAGTCATGTTTGCTGGAAATTTTCTGAGACAGATTCCGAAACATGAGTGAAGATCAGACTCAAGAGTTTGAACAAGTCATGTTTGCTGGAAATTTTCTGAGACAGATTCCGAAACATGAGTG
>ML170405.1:0-15250 GCA_004355085.1 Rickenella mellea | reverse complement strand
AGCGTGGGGCAACGCTCTCTACCTCAACGTGCAGCATGACACCAACGCTGCCCTAGCCGAATCCAAACTTGAGCCTCACGTTACGTTCGGACAGCACCTTCAAGACTGTTTCGAAGACGTGTCGCGTCGCTCTTTTCAAGACGATCCATCTGGGAGTTTGGGAATTTGGGGAGCAGCGCAGTTGGTGCGCCGGGAAATTGCACGAGCGGTGGACGTCGTGGAAGAATTCTGTTTGATTTTGCGGGACGGTGGCATCACTTCGCTTCGGGACAGCTATACGGGGCAATCTCTGAACTTCCAAATAATTTAGGGTTATAGTTGTTCTGTACAGACTACTTAGAAGCCACAAAACAGAGAGAGTGAATATCTCTTTTTGTCCCCAACTTTGAACTTCGCCTGTGTGATCTCGCTCCTCGGTCCTTGGGTTTTCGGCTTCATCGGCCAACAGTAACCAATGGTGATGTGCCGTCCCTCGGCACGCAGAAACGTGCTTTAACCTTATGTCCTTGGCTATGTGGCGTGGGAAGTCAATACCAGAGTCGCACATTCGATGTAACTTAAACAACACACTGAAAAATGGTGGGACATATAATTTTTGGCCTTGAAACTGACATATACATGTGAAAAAGTATGTGTAAATTTTTTCAGAGCTTAGAAAACAACCCCCCAGTTGGAGACGAAGGTGAACTTGTCTCTCAAGATCACAGATCTCGGTGGTCGGCCCTTGGTTTTCGGCTTCATCGGCAAACAGCTGTGACTCGTGCCCATCACATGCCCTTCGCCCACGCCATGTTCAACTTTCCCCTGTTTTGACTCCCCCACCATCCCCCGCGACGTCCCGACCACAATGCATTACAGTATAGGCAGCTCTGACCTCAACCTAGCTCAAATATGGTGAGCAATTCAGTATAATACATTGTTTCTACTGACTCCAACTCCACAGATACCAGGCCTGACTTGACACTCTGCGTTTCGTGTTTCGACGACGGACCGCACCACACTCCTTTGTGCTCTATTGTCCTTGAATGACCTGGACATATCAATCGCCGGTCGTTGCTCCCCGCCACCTTTTCTATTTTCCGCAACAACATTCGTCCTATCACCTTTTGTTGTTCGAATTCAATACTATGTTCGTACCGGAAGACTGGACCCCTCTTCGTTGTTTGATTGTGACTCGAAGTTCATCGGCTGCGACACCATGACATGCTCATTTTCTCGTCTTAAACGGCTGTGTCCTCTCCATGGTTCTTCACCAACACACCCCACATCTTTGCCTTCCAACTCAATCGAAGAACGAATGTGTGTTTACCAATCTCTTGCCACATATTGAACTGACCATTCCTTAGATATTCGAACCATGTCCGCTATCGCAGCCAGGCCTCTCAAGAGGCTGGCTTCATCTGACATCGACGATCCACCATCTCGCCACCCAGCGCCACCACAGTTCGAAGGAACCACAGCGCCTGGTACCGCCTCTGCGACAGTTGATGTCCGTCACTCTCTGGCACTTTCCTCCCCGTCTCTCTTACCGCTCGTCTCGACTCCCACTTCTCTCGATGCAACCATCGCGTCCCTCACGGTTTCAATGGCCTCTGACGTCGGCGACTCTCCAAAGCTTCCTTCCTCGCCTCCATCACAGCTCGAATCACCCACCACTCGTACCTTAGTCTTACCTGACTTAATCATCAATCAGTCGCCGCGTTCTCCTGCTTCGCCAAACCAACGCACGTCCTCGGTAATAATCATACCTGACAGTTCTTCACCCATTGCGCCGCCACCATCCCAACCTGTTCCACTCTTGTCGGCACCTGACATACCTCTCAATGCGAATGTCAGCTCTTCCGCACCGGCCTCCCCATCACCAGTCCATAACTGTTCGGCCACACCAGACCCCGACACCCAAGATAGCGACAACGACACTGAGGAAATCGACTCGGATTCGGATGCTTGCGCGTATACGCAGCTAGAGTGTCGTATGACCCACTCTCCTCGGCTCGATCTCATCGTCCCCTGCGCTCGCTATGTAAAAGATGTCGTGAGTCCCATTTTAGTCTCATTCAAAGTTATTTTAAGTAACGTATGTGCAGGTCATTTTGCTCACGTCTACGAAGTTATCCCCTGTCCGGTGGACGTGGATCGGTCCTACCACCACATATATCTTGCACGGATTCAATTTTGTTATGGCATACAACAAGTCACTTCCCGCCAGCTACAGTAAGGTTCTCGTGACCACTATCAATGACACAATCCCCATTCCACTTCGCAAGCGTATTAATCGCGCCATTCCCATGCCTGACAAACCGCACTACGGGCTCTGTGGCCTGTCCCAGCCCCTCTCGACACTTGCTCACATGGCCGCTATGTTTCTCAACCAGCGCGACGGCGGCGGCCTCATAACAACGTTCTCGTGGCAAGAACCTGTAAGTCTACTTAGCCTTTTCCGTTCCCACTTCTAATTATTTTTTAGCGCTCATTGAGCACTTTTGATATTGTTCCCAGGTCCCTTCTCGACGAGCACGTGCGCAAGGTACATGATGCACTTCGTGCCGATAGTTCTTCTGACGCGATCTCTGAGTTTACCGAGCACGAAGACATTCCCAATCTGATTGACCATGATTATCCCGAGTTTCAGTAGTGTACACAAGTAGTAGTTATGATACACCAATATGACTATGCCATGCCAAAATTATGTCTAAAATGTGCGAGTACCCACGGACATACCCGTGGCTTTGTAAGGTCGAAATTTCAATCTTGGATCCGCGAAAATTTCAACCTGCCGAAAAAATATACCTGTTTGGACCCATACCTGCGGGTTTCCCACGGATCCAAACCCATGAGAGCCGCGGGTATCTCGGACTCGTGTTCAGCCTTACTCGACATAGTAAAAAGCTCTCTTTGAAAGTGATGGTGAGCTGTTGTAAAAGAAAAGGGCCATTGAAAATACTCCACTGGCCTTTTTTTATGTGACGGTAGAAAGAGAGCCACAGGGAAAGGAGCAATGTCGGGTTTTGAGTTGTGGCGTGGCGTCAAAGTTCCTGGCGGACTCGTCTAGACGCCCCGCAACAGTTTGCAGCCGTGTCTGGAACATCGAAATGTCCATTTCGGGGGGACAAATACCAAGGTGATGTTGATGGGAGGATGCGTGTTCTGGATCTTCTTGGAGGAGCTGAACCGCCTGGACTTCACAACCTAACTCGACGACGTTCTGACGCGTTGCTCGTGTACTCGAGTAGCAAGCACTCAAGTACCAGCAGAAGAGCCTAGATTGCTGCCTGATATCGTTGCTAGATGCAACATTCTGGAGTCTTTACAGTGTCGTATGGCGAGAAAGTGAGAAAGAGAAAGAACTCGGAGCGGACTTTGAAATGCACTTCGGTTGCACTTCGGTTGGTCTTTCTGCCATCCGCAACAGTATCCAACCCTGGCTCTGCTATGTCTTCTTACTTTCGATATTATTATGTCGGGATGTTTTATGTTGCGGCGACTGGTTCTGAGGCGCTCGACTATTTGGTCCATCTATTACCGTATCAAACGAGCCGCAAACCTGAACATCAGTCTCTACACGGCGCAGCTATTCTATAATGTGAATTTCCACTTTGCAGGCTTGAGGAACGCGCTGCTAGGTTAGGAAACGATCGTGATGTGTTCCGCCAGATACCTGCGTTGGATGGGGTTGTCGCTTCGAAGTTAGGAATCCACTACGATGAGAGCAACAGAATCCGGTACGTGTTGTTCTTTATGGTCGCTGAAATCTACTCTTCTATCACCGATTCTATTCTGCTCTTCGCGATATCAATTGCGCGTTCACTAATGAAACACTCTTTGTTTCCCCCGTTCAGACGTCAGCCTATCGGACCCCAAACCGCTCCATCTTTCGTTCCATTCGCATCAATAAACCTTGCGGTTCATGTACGTAGGATGGGGCTGACCTTATTGGGATCCCGACTATGCAAGTCGAAGTCCAACGCCTCAATGGATGTGGTCGACGACGAACGAGGACTGTACAGAAGTAAGCGGAAACACCACGCGAAGGTCTTGGTACGACAGAAGGGAGAGCTGTTCTCGTTGGTGAAGGTGCGCTTCCATCGTTCTTCTCTCCCTTCACAATATTCGCATTTCTCACCTTCATACCGTCACTGCAGATTCCTGTTACCATCGCCGGTCCGGACCACCGGTCCGGTTGAAAACTTGTTCCCTCATTCTTATCATGTCTCTCCCTGTGCAGCGTCGTTGATATCAATGTGAACCAATTTTCACACCATTTTTTGTTCATCAATTCGGCGCTCCAAGTTTTCAAGACAATAAGAGCGTTATTTCGAAAATTCGTTGCGTCAAGTTCGATTCGTTTACAAGTCGTCGTCGGTCTCGGTAGCCCCTCAACTCACCGAAGACGGCCCCGGCCATCCACCGTCCAAGGAGAAAGTGGTACGGGATGTGGCTTGGCTGGTATCACAGCTGGCGGATGTGCTGGTACTCGTGCTGGCGCTGCTGGTGCCGCAGCTGGCATACACAGACTTTCCGAACACCATGAAGGCAACGTGACGATCGCACAGGGCGGTACGAGACATACAAATAAACAGGGCTCTTCTTGGCGCCGAATCGGACTCCGGTGTGATATATGGGAAACAAGCACGTGTCCACGTTCCGCAAAGTGGTAAGTTCAATCACCTCCCCTCGTTTCGACGTGTTGAAAGAGATGCGATACCGTAGGAGGACCTCCGGTTGCTGGTGTACAGCTTTACATGTAACGACGGACAAAACAGTCTACATCATTCCTCCGCGACCACGACCTCTTCTCCATCCGTACTATCAAAACACACGCCAACCATGTAAGGGCAGGAACGAGACCCAAGCACTACCACCCCTCCATCCCCCGTCACCAAAGACTCCAGTGGCGCCGCTACTTCTGGCCGAAATCCATCCAAACAATCCTCCGAATTCCCTCGTCGGTAACCTTGACACTACCCCCAATACGTCTGATTCCGGGAAGGTCGGAGGAGGCGGGTGAAGGCGAAAGTCACAGACGTGAAAGAAAGCGTTAGCTCCAAGGGTGAGATCGAAGGACGCTGCGTGTTGCTTGTTTCAACAGGAATCAGCTTCGTGCTCCTTTCGAAATGACGGGAAAAAAACCCACCTTGAGAACGAGCTCCATCTTCTCGATACCGAGGATCTTCGCCAACGCCATGGGTCCGCTTTCCTGCCACCGCCTTCTCCGTCCTCCGTATCGTCCTCGTCCATCTTCACTCCACCTTCGACGCCGTCGCCGCAACCTTTCGAGAGCCGTCCCCAAGGACTCCATAAACGCTCTCTCTCCCAACGTTTGATTGAATGCGACTCGAGCCGCCTGGTCCTCTCCTGTGTGGCATATCGGCGAACGTCATAGAATGAGACGCGAATAGACCATGAAGAGTTCGCATGTGCTTGGGTCGCAGTTGTGCGATGTGGACGTGGAATAGATGTGTTCGATTGGCCAACATGTATGGAGAAAGGAGACTTCTAGCGGTTGATCGTGGTCATCGCATTCTATCACCTCATGACTAGCCTGACCACTAATGCTTGCAGGTGGGACGAATCTCCGTGTTCGTCTCATTGCCTTGCAAGGCGAAGGCAAATTTAAGATCACGCAGACAAATACCGGCTCAGAGGAACAAAAGCACAACTGGAGAAGCTCTTCGATTTTCGCGCCGAGTGCTTGCAGACGTATCAGAACGACTCAGCAGAGGATGGCACGGGGCTAATTAAATCCGGTCGGAAGCTTGCTCGGTACGTCTCGATCATCGCATAGAACACCCAGCTGCTTATTGGATGCCTCTTAGTTCTATTAAATACCCCGCACATGCTGGACAGGGCCGCATGAAAGAAGTCGTCAGATGCGGAAGCTGGCGTGTTTGTTGGAGGACACAAGTGGGATGCAGATCGTGGTATGAACGTTAACGACGATCGTGACCAGAGTAGCACGACGCTGAGGACGGAGATGTGCGGAGTGGGTCGATGGATGAGAGGGAGAAGGGTGTGTGCTTTGTGTGCTCCGGACGTGATTCAGACGGATGCGCCTGATGTGGGAAAGGAGTCTGTTGCCAGACATTCACCACATGCTCCTTCCGTCACCGAACCCCTCCTTGAACCGGAACTCCCGTTGAGTCAACCTTCAAGCTTACCAATGTCTCACCATGAAGTGCACTTAGCAATGTCAGTTAAGATAAGCTTCATTTATCGTAGTTGCAGTATCACAATGAAAATGTCTTACTTCCCACGTCCGAAAAAACCAGACAGGAAGGATTTTTGCTTTGGTGTGAAGTCAGATTCATCCTTCAGATTCCCCAACATTCCTTCCATTGAAGCAACAGTCTGACACAGCTTCCCCACCAAATCCCGAATAGCCCCTATCTCTCCTCTGACAACTGCTATCTCTCCTTTGACAACTGCTATTTCCTTGGTGAGGTGGTTGAAATGCGCAGTTGCAAGTTGCTTCGACGCTTCTCTTTGGACAGACAGCTCGCGTGTCAGGACATCATTCTCTTCTTCGCAGGCGTTGATACGCTGCGCAAGTGATTCAATTGTGTGTTGCACGGGAACAGTCCCAAATGTCCCTTTGCTCCCTTCAATACCACTAAGCAAGGGTACGGAAGAGAGATGATCTGAGACTCACCCGATGAGAAGCGAGATGATGAGCCAGAAACCTCTGTCATGGCGAAGGCAACAAGACTGATTGATCAGCCACCTGAGTTTCGGTCTCCGCTTGGCACGTGACGTGTTGCCACTCCATTCCTTCTCCGTGTGTTCAAACCATCCACGTCCCATCATCGTGTTAAGCTCTACTGTACGTCGCTGCTAATGTACATCTTTGTAGAATGCCTATGTCGCACTTCGATCGGTTTCACACACGAGCTCCTGTCCATTGGCGGCAACACCCTCAAATACTCCCCACTACCGGGTCCTTAGGAACCTGTGCACATCCTTTTAACGATATGGGATTCGTTCAGCTTGTCGAGGTTCGTATTCATTTCCTCACGTAGCCAAATTGCACCGCTTACGAGGACGCGCTACAAACGAACAGGTTAGCATGCCTTCGACTGACCACACAGTGTGACGAAATCCGCTTCTCCGTTCGCGAGGAACTGTTAGAGCTTGGCGACGAAGTTGGTGAAGAGCTGAACTCCCGATCATGAAACTCACCGAGTACGTCCCAACGCTTCTTCTCTATCCCATCGTTCTAATCTCGCGTTTATCAATAGGTCATCCAAGCGCATGGAGCAATTGCTGCATCGGCAGGTACATCGACCTTTCTTCAAACGATACCTCGGGCGCGGCGAGATTCTTCAAGGCATCAGTATCTGCGACCCGGAATTAAGCTACGCTCTGAGCCTCTTCTCCGTACGTATCCACTCGCCACCTTGATTCTATTTTGAAGTACTAATGTTGTCTACGTACATAGGCGTCTATCCAGATACGAACCTTGAAACAACTTCAAGCGGCCGAAGCACGTGGACAAGCGGATGAAGAGAAAAAATGGCGGCACTCATTCCACCATCAACGGCGTCGCCAGATACAACACCTCGACACCACCTGCCCTCCGCCCAGTATCCCCTGCTTCGGAAACTACACCACCACCACCAGCGTACGACGCACCCTCTACCACACCTACCACACCCTCCAACGTCCCTCCCAAACCAAAACGCTGCGTCACCACCACCGTGGAAATGCAATCCGACATGCAATGCATCGTAGAGAAGCAGAACTCCTTGGACACGCCCTGGACTTGCATGACCTTCGTCAGCTCATGTGTATAGCTCTGGCGACGTCAAACGATGCAGATATTGCGTGTTCTGCAAGTTCAGAGGGACGAGTTGCCCGAGGCGTTGAAGACGCTCCAGAGGGCCTGGATGGGCCGGAAGCCGCCAGTGCCAATGCGAGTGATAAGAGCACGGATAGCGAGAGTGAGGCTGTATTAGCAGATTTGAAGGATTTCGCCTGGGTCGAGGTGAAAGTCTTAGACGGGAGATTAGAGAGGATGGTGGTGGGAGAAGAAGAGGAGAGTGTGCAGAAGCGAGGGAGCATGACGAGTAGGAAGCCGAACAGAGGGACGAGTCGCAGCTTGAAAATGACAGGCGGACCTGCTTGATAGGGAGTTTATAGAGGGGGACATAGATGCGCTTAGACGGCTAAGCGGTAAGGAGCCTAGTCTGCCGAGTTGGCCTATTACTAGGTACGTCCTTCCACCTCGCATTCCTCGACGAGGTGCTGATACACGCAAAATCAGATACGAAGTCGACCTCGAAGAACGGGCTGGCATGCGCTTCTTCTCGGATGTTTACCGCGGAGCATGGCGAGGGAAAACGGTTGCGATCTAAGTCCTCGCACCATCCGTGCAACAATCACTCTTTCCACGAGATATTGATCTGGAAGACGATCTCACACCTGATCGTCCTTCCACTGCTCGGCGCGAGTTCGGTGAGAGGAGACCCGCCTTGCGTCTTCGTGAGCCGCCTCGACCTCTCTCAACTGCATCCTTCGCGGAATCGACATCGGTTACAGTTGTTCCTCGGACCGGTCACGCATCGGTTTGAGTAGGAATCAGAGCGAAGCGAGCATTGCGCTCAGTTGGGTTCGGTTGGGGAGGAAGAGTTGGATGCGTCAACTGCGCAGAACAGGAAGAGGGATAGTCTATCCGTCATACCGACGGAGGAGTGTAACGGACCGTCGAGCTTACCCGAGCGACGCCAGCTGGCTATGGAATGTAAACCCATTCTTTATCGTTCATATGTTTACTTCAACTAACGCTGCAAATTCACTGCGTTTAAGGCCTCGATAGACAAATTAGGGTTAGCTCGGGTTAGAGGCGATAAGCTGATCGAACGTAGGTCTGGCTAGGAACCTAAACGCGCCGTGTGTAGTTCGTTATGACCCGACGTTGTGAAGAGTTCTGAAGCTAGCCGGAGTTGTGTAGGTGGCATATCTCGATGTAGCAAAGGGTAGCCTTATGGTGCAAGACATGTTGTCTATTCCAACGTTAGGTAGATCCACGTAACGCACATAACAATGTATAGAACGACATCTGTTTACTCCATATATCCACAAACCCATGGGTAGTGCAATATGACTTCGCCTTGTGAAGAGTTTTGGAGCTAGCCGAAGTCGATCTAGGAAGACCTTAAACGCAGTGATTGTTAGCACGAACCTGGTCCTACGTGCAATGCCGTCATGCCTGCATGAGTTACAATGGCTCACCAAGCCCTTTGCATTGCTGTTCTCGACTGAAGCATATGGTAGGGCAATATACGAAAAAAAATTATAGCGAGCAACTCCAATATCCACACATGACACATAAGATATACTGTAATATCTATGTTAATCCAAATGAATTGCATCGGCATCCACCTTACGTCTCTTGCGAGGGGGTGAAGAAAGTGGAGGGGAAGGATAGATGTGGTATGGTTGGCGGCCAAGGTTTGAAGGTCCAGCCATTGACTCCTCGTCTGAGGTTAAATCTATTACCTCTGAAGTTAAATCGATGACAGTCTGGTGTGGACCAGGCGGATCATTTTTGCGCTTCTGAACCAATTTCGCCTTCACGCTGAGTGCTGGATGAAAATCATTAGATGTAATAGATGATTAGTGAGCACACGACGATACCAGCTTGCCTCTTCCCCTCTACGAAACCTTTCACATCCCCAGTCACCCCCGGTAATTTGTAAAACACCATATCAGTGTCATCTACCACATATAGAACATATGGCCTCTCCCACCGCCCAGCTGATTTTGACCAGCCGTTTTGTCGCCACATGTGTGTGTCTTCACCCCGGAGCTTCGCAGGTTTTTCGATGGCGGAAAAGTTGAGCTTGGGTGAGTTTGTTTGAGCAGGAATGCTGGTGGCAATTTCGAATGGCTCATTTCTGGGGTCATCCTTTAATCTACGTTTAGTTTCATATGAAGGACAAGAAGGCAGCAATACTCACGGAGTGAAATACTATGAGCTTGAGATAACGGGATGCCTTGCCCCCTTTTATGACTACAGAAAATGATTAAAATACCGAACAGAGGACCCTATTGTAACGGGGAATAACAGTGGTTCTCACTGTCTAAGTCCTTCTTTGTACGAGTTCCGTCATCCTCGGCGAATGCAGGCGCCGCCGACTTATCTGCTAGAAAGAGTTGAGTCAACTAACCATCAAGAAGCAATGTTGAAAAATCACATATGACTTTCCTCCCCTTTTTCTCCGGAGCTGGGTCACAGGGCTTTTGGTTCTTCTCGCGAAGGCGTGTCTTTACAAAGGCATTCATGCCTTTCTTCAGTTTATCCCTCACCTGAGGTGATAGAAGCGGCGTATAATGATGACTTTTTCGATGTGCCCAACACTACGTTGTGTGAACTACTAACTGGACTGCGAAGGTGAAAGAAGACTCACGTATTTGTAGTGGCGTCCGAAGTGCTTGCTTGTTGCGGTTGTGGTGATTTCCGTTGTCTCGGTATGACAAGGGTGAAAACCTCGAGGATGGGGTGCGTGCCGCCGAAGGTACTTAGTCGCGTAGTATGTCTTCAAAAGCATGGGGATATTGTGGATGACGTGGATGGTATAAGTTTGCTCTCCACGATAGAGTTCAGAGGATTTGGAGCGGAGTTGGGTGACATTCACTGCGTTTAAGCTCCGCCTATTTACGGTGCAGCTAGGTCATGATTATAAGCTGAAGCTGCACCTAGCTAAACCTAGTTGAATGACGTACGACTATACTGGGTAGAAAACAGTGAAATAGGTCTGCGCTAGCTTCGACGAGACGACCTAGCCGCACTCGCCATCTAGCTACAGACGTGAATATGTACACGTAGGTACGTTTAGGTACCTAGTTTTACCGAATTTATAAGCTGAAGCTGCACCTATGCATGGCTATTTGGACGTCTAGCTAGGGCTCCTATGCCCGCGTCTAGCTTCACTTGAGCTGTCCGGGCCTTAAACGCAGTGATTTCGTCACCGCAAATCTGGTGGAATACTATGTCACTGGTTATCAAACGTTTTCTTCTGAACCGTCTACTGCGTGCTATGCTGGTGATCTTCGGCAGTATGTGCTCGAATACTGGTCTCCTGGAAGGACTTGCGTGCTACAATACTCGAACTGACGGTCTTCTACGCAAACTGATGGCCGTCGTAGGTCTGCATCTGTGATACGTCCGTCCTCTGGACGACGCGCAACGTTAATTCAAAATCAACTTGGACTTGGCGAAGAGTTTATCTATGTGTCGCTCACGAGAAACAAGCAATCAGCATTGAATTTAGCATCGAACGAATCAACGTACCAACACAGTTCAAAACCAGCCCTTTGCTACTTTCTCAAGTGCGCTCCATAGATGTATCTCGATTTGGATTGTTACTGATAATTTAAACTTGTTCTCTTGCTAGGCAGTATGTGGACTGTCGCTTTTACTAAAGATTTAGACCGGCGGATGGACAGAGGAAAATTATCTATGCGGATCGTACTGAGCTGCCGAAACTCGAAGAACAAGCGTTCCCCGTCTCTCGTGTCAGTCTTTCTTAATGAGGGGAAATTTGCCATCTCTCTGGTCTTATTCGATCACCTATCTCTCTCTTCCACATATAACTCATCAGTTTACTTCATGGGCACAACCCATACACCGGTCAATCGAAGTGATAGACACCTTGAAATACTCCCCAGACGCCATCGGCGAACGTCAAACGACAATTCGACTCCAGTAAGAACACGATAGAGCACGAAGTTCTCGTCTGCATCACTGTACCTCAACCCATCGAAACCCTTGATCCCCGCCATCGCAATGCGTCAGCGGGTCTAGAAGACACTTCATGCCACCCGCCTGGATCCATCGATGTCTGTGGGCAATCCAAGCTTGGAACCAGGATCGGGACGCCCTACGCTTAGATCGAGTGGTGGTGCGGCTCGAACGGCCGATCAACAATGGCGACGGATGGAGTAGGATAGAGGATGCTTGGGACGGTATTAACGGTTACGTGGGATCGTGAAGGGCAACGTTAACTTCGGTGAGGGATTCCTGCTTCCATCGTTGTTCTAACAATCATTCTTCTCCAGGTTCTCTCTACCCTACCCACCCACATCACCACCCATCCCGAACCTACGCCTGTTCGTTTCACCCGACAAATTGGCGTATACCAAGCAATCTATAGTACCAGTATACGCGGAAGGTATCAGATGGAGACCAGACACCGTGTCTCCACTATGAGACGGCTCTGTCAAGGTACGTCGGTCGTTTTCACCAAATTCGACCTTCCGCTCAATTTTCCTTTGTTTAAAGTCAAACTAACCGCATGAAAAGCAGATAAGACACCTTCAACCCTACCTTTCAAACCCTTCCGATATCCCCCACCCCGAGCCTTACCTCCTGGACGTCGCGAGCACAGTGTCCACGGGCACGCGTCGTATTTCATATTATTCCCATTCCGTTTCATTCCAATGTGTACATTTCATCTTATATAGCTAATAAACACGAATTCCCATGTCTCATTTGCCGTGCTAAGTGTGCTGTGTGCTCGAGAAATCATATTTCGACCGCTAGACAGCTGATGTTGGCAATGTTTACGTCACCCATCGGTTTCGATCCGTACCACCACGACCACGTGTTCTTGCTCCCTCATCCCGTCTCTCCTGCATCAAGACCAGCCAGAAAACGCCTCGAGAGCACGTCCAAAGGATACAAGCCTCACAAGCTGCGCTCTAGCGATGGAGACTGAAGATGGCAATCGAACCGAGTACTTCGTCCTTTCGAGAAGCGTCGGCTTGCCATGCGAGCGTCGTTGTCTTGAAATGTGAGAGAAAAAGCATCTGTGGCGGATGGTGGTTCCTACCTCCGGGTTTCGGTGGCGAGAGGAGTGAGCCCAACGAGCTAGTTAGTCCATCTCGTTCTCTTCAACCTTTTCATTCATCTGACGTCAAATTCAAAATAGCTTCGGTCTGTTACGCTTATCCGCACACACGCTAGAGTGCCTCAAACCGCTTCGCGAACGGCGATGCTCGATCGCCGGCCATCAAGACCAACTACGCTTCCAGCATCACGATCGACCTGCTGCGTCTCCACGCGATGCACCAGTTTCACCGCGCGAGTCCAATTTCGCGTTTCCAGCGCAGATAACGCCGGTGTTTGAATATATTCTCAAGGATACCATAGAAGAGGTTAGTATTAGCATCTTATTCGAACCTACACCCCTGAAACTTTGTTGTCAGCATTAGACACGACATCCCCTCTGCCACTTCTCGACTCCCTCACATATCTCACATATTTTACATCGACAACACAGATAATTCGCAGAATCCTGACGCGCGATGATGGCCTCGAGAGGCTCGTTCGTATTTTACGCGACTTCTGCGTATCGCCGCCTCCACCCCGACCACCCTTTTGCCGTTCTATGGCCTCTCAACACCAACTCTGAATCGCATACCGATTTTGCCGACCCTCAATCCGAATATTTTCGACCGACACACCGCTTATGCGTATCAGTTTTTCTTGCATTCCAATGCGTGGTCAACATTGGCGTGCGTGGCTCAGAGCCAATACGCAGCTCTGTCGTGCAAGCCGGGACTCTGGATGTGGTTGGCTGTGTTCTGGAGGGCTGGTTGGCGTGGAAGGGGTCTGCTAGGTTGGAGTGTGAGCGCCGGTGGTCGTCCGAGGGAGCCGAGAGAGCGGCGGGCGTAAGGAGGCGCTTGCAAACACAACGAAAGGAGCGGGATCGGAAGCGTGCCCGGGAACTCGCTTGTCTCTCGCTCTTGAGAGACTGCTCGCGAACGTAGAAGAATACGCTGTTGTAAGTATCTCGCGTCTTCTATCTCTCTTTGTCCTGACAATACGTTTACAGGACGAGGATATGTCCGAGCTTGGCCAAGACAACAACGAACAACCACACCCTGCCCGACGCAGGGACCTCCATCTCAACCGACACATCAGCGAACGCTACACCCCTCGGCTCGGGAATCCAACAGGATCCGTCGTGGTACCAGGCCGTGACTCGCACAACCAATTATGGAATGCCCAGCCACTGCCCCAACCAAAGTCCTTGAGACTCTCCCGCCGCAGAACACTCCGATCAAGACAACCCCAGCAAGACGCTGATGATTGGCTTAGTTCGAGCGCAAAATTTAAGAATTTCTCAGAAGGACATTAAGAATAAATTGATTTGGTGGATGGCAATAATATATTGAGTGGGGATTGTCAGTTTTTGTATGTAGCTACAAAATTCAAGTGAGATGGTAAAATGTAAATGGAGCGATGTTACGCGCGTTGACGACGAACCAGAGCATGTATACTTGTCCGCTACTTAATTCATAGCAAGTCGTCGTGTCCACGCTCAGAACCCGCCATACGACCAATACCCGGCTTCTTCTCCTCAGCATCCACAACGCACGTATCGCTCATCACCAACAGCTCGCGACGCCAGCGGCATCGACAAGCGCAGTCGGAACCACCTTCAACATATCGACGATCCGGTTCTTGTTCATGTCGACGTAGCATCCTCTTTGCGCGTCGTACCTCATCGCGAGGTTCACGGGGAGGGGGATATGGGGGGTGCGAGAGGAGGGTCCCGTCTATGACCCAGGATTTTTCACCTGTGTTCGTGAAGGCCGTGCGAGCGGGTTAGGAGAGAGCGCGTCGCATGATGGAGATGCCGAGGGCTTGGTCGAAGTTGGATGTGGGGATACTACTAGTGCCGCGTTTTGATGAGGAGGTCGAGGAGGTACCAGAGGTGCCGGAGTTGTTGAATGGGAAAGCCAGGGATGCCTCGAGTAAAGCGATGCCTCCACCAGGGGGTATGCCTCCTCGACAGCCACACGCGTCGCATTAAGTGCATTGCATCGTCGTAAAGATCCTTCTTCTCTCCAACAACCTCGACCTCGCTACACCCTCCGACCTTGATTACCGCTGAAGAGATGGGAAATCTCCTGAAGGCAGGTGCGACCAGAAGTCAGCACCGAGTTCGTCACTGGGGACGATAGTGTCTGTTAAAGAGGAGAGGATGTTGAGAAGAGGTCAGATGTTTGAGTAGGATGGTGTTAGATGGGTGGTAAGAGGTCGCGATAAGTCGCGACGTGGGCGAAACAGTGGCGCGAGAGATGTGATGAGTGCGCGACAACGCGAAAACCGTTACTATGGTTACGGCGAAGAGTAATGAGGACGCGGCGGAGAAGGACGAGTACGTGATAAAAGGGCAACGAAGTCGCGACGAAGGAGACCGAATACGCGACGAATGAGAAACGAAGGAGAAACAAAGTCGCG
>ML170404.1:0-15311 GCA_004355085.1 Rickenella mellea | reverse complement strand
CTACTGGTTCATTTCACAGCGTCTCTGGCTTGCTCGACTTGGAACTGGATGTCGATCGTACAGATCATTTACTACATTGGTCTTGGATCATACTATCGTTCGAATTGTTGTAGTGCAGCAGTATGTCGACTCTGCCATATTTTCCAACTCACAGCCTCTTTGTGCATCGTGTTTCTCGTAGTAGTGTCACTTATATTTATACTTGCACTGCAATATTCAGTAGCGACGGGACAAGAACCACGAAAATACCTACAATATTGGAACACATTGAAATGTCCATTTTTGACATATAATCGTGTAATGCAGAGGGCTCTAACACGAGACGAGAGGACATGAATCACTTACGATACACAACTGAGCTTTGAAGTCGACCAAACGCTTGAAGAAACCTTCGTCGTGTCGCAGTCCATCGAACAATGCTGCTGGAATATGTAAACACAATCCAGCTCACCTGTAAAAAATGGCCCACACCCCTCGTAGATCACCAGAACCGTTGTTTTTCGCAGAATTCGAAACCAGAAGCCTGAAAAAAAACAGAGATCTTTGCGGGTTTTCAACTTGTTTCCGGTAACCACAGTGTCAGAGCGAAGCGTTTGCATGAAGAAGTATGCGTAACCCCGGAAGTCCATTGATCCCAAGCATAACGCTAGGATGCTTGCAGATTCTTCGAGGTCGCGTACATCGATGAGGAAGGAGTGCCATCCGCGTCCAGAAAGGGTCGGCAACGTACGAGTAGGACCCCAGACACAGGCCATGGTTCATCTTCAGCTCTTCGAATCGATGACTCTTCCACTGGCACATCAAGCCATCGGCTTTCTACATAACCCTGGCTCCCGCTGCCCAACCATGGACTGGAAACTCTCGCTAACTACCCTTCCTCGTCGCTTTGCAAGATGACACGTCCCTTCGAGGCTGCGCGATTCGCTGTGTGGACGATGAAGTCGAGCGGTAGACCGCAGTGGACTCGACACCATTGCTCGTAACGGTCCCTGGTCATGAGCCTAGTAGAGAGGCCACCTTTCGGGACTTCGCAAAAACACAGTATGTCCCCTTCCGTCCCGGTGAACTCTCTATATCTCGCCCCCATATCCTTGCGTATTGACTCCGCCGACTCCATTTCCGTTTCACTTTAGTCTCGACCTTGATGTTGGTCTGACACATGTCCTATCCCATTTAGACTGTGGTACCGCTCACTGTAACCATCTGCAACCAAGCTGAACTCGCTCGCCAGCCGATCCTACCCGTAAAATGGCAAGAAGGCAAGACGTTTTCTGCTCAAGCCTGCGCGATTCGCTGTGGGCGACAAAGTCGAGAAATCCACGTTCGCGGATATGCACCTTAAGCAAAGACTTCCTAGGTGGCAGCGAACTCGAGAAACGGGATTAGTCGGTCTCGTGCCGTGGGGGTTCTACAACACAGTATGTTTCTCCGTCCGTCCATCCTTGTCACGCTTCCGAGTCTTCATTTCACTACATCTCACTCCCCTGCCCACACCTCGTGTACCTTCATCGACGATTCCGTCTTTATCTACATTTGCTTTTAACCTTGACTTTTGGTCTGACGCTTCTTATTCCCATTCAGACTTTAATCGGCCTCATGCTAGTCAAGGCAAGACACGAGTGCGACGCAGCCATCACAGCTACAGAACACCCGTCGTGCAAACAGACTCTCAAGGACACTTTCGGCGTGCTATCGTCTCTCCCTCTCCTCTCCTCAAAACCCGACGTCATCAAAATGTTTTGCGGGAAGTTCTCCTCGAACTGAACCCGAGAATTCGTAAAGTGGATGCTGGAAACTGGATGGGGAGTTATACGGGTATCATGACGATGTGAGTTCCAGTTTCATCAAAAATTGCGTCGCGTTAATTTCATGGAACCAAAAAATTAGTCTGAACTCGTGAGACTCGAATGACGGTCGCCTGATGTCCGTGCAACGAGAAAGTTCAAGGCGTTACGCCAGGATCGTGAGTTGGTCGCATGTCGTGTTTCATGCCTTTAAACTGATCACCGTATTTCTTGCTTGGTATTATACGCAGAGCTAGGCAACGTCCCCGTCTCAGGTCGATCTCTTCATGACGACCATTCGCGCGCTACTAATTGCTCGACGATGACTGCCAGTCGGCGAGATATTGACGCCTTTCCTTAATGCCGTTCGTCGGAGCGGGCAATGTCTTTTGACACCCGGAGATTTCGCTCACTCATACCTCCGCGCACAACCGTCTCACCTATCTATTTGATTCTCTCTTTCGCGAGTGGCCACACCGACTTATTCCCACTCGCATTCGCGTCCAAATTGAAGGTTCGATTTAAGCGCAGTATTTGATAGTACGATGAGGAGGAAGGAGTGTTTGATCGAGGTGAGCCTGGTATGTCCGCCCAAAGCCTATTGAATCGAATGCTCAATAACCGATCTAACGTTCTCTCAGGTCGTCGTCGAGTCAGGAATTGGGCTGTGCTGTATATGAATGTAAATCGCAAGAACTCCGGAATAAAAGACTGATGCCATCCTAACCCGTCCGATTTACGACGTACCATCTCTCTGGCTCGTACGAAGGATTATCCCCTGGATTCCTCAACATATGTCAATTCCGCTGTCAAATTACGATGTTCAGGAAACTTTCTACACCTTTTTTGAGTGTTTTCCCTTGCCCATCTACGGAGCCAGTGAATTTGCCAACGTTCCAAAGCGTTGGGCGTGCTTCCACCACTGAGACCCTAATCCCCTAGTGACTTTCTTGATGGTTCTTGGTCCAAGGTCCAAGGAGCGGAGGCGAGCTGCCGTATAATTCCATTCGTTCAAATCCTGGAAGTCAATCGTTTCATTGGTTTGTTCCGTCTAAGACCTGTAAATGGTTCTAATCCTTTCGCCACTTTGTCTATTTTTCTTTCGGTCCATTTTGTCCCAGTACGACGCAATCTGAATATCGTAAGACCTTGAGTAAATATCCAACTAAAATATCGTTATCCTCGACGACAATATGTCTTTAGAATACATATATAATTTCTACTTCGTTATGTCAAGAGGGCACAGATTTCCGAAGACTGTTTTTTCTAGCCTGCATAGCCCCATCGCCATGTGTAAAGGTGCATTCAAGGTTACATACAGGTGACAGACCAGGATCATTCTACGTCCGGCATGGCATCCAATCTGTCCGCTTCCCAAATTCGAACCGTATTGTCTTGGGATCCAGAAACAATCCACTTGCCATCCGGAGAGAACGCGACTGACGTAACGATATCGGTGTGCCCTTCCAGTCTCCCTAATGCTTTGCCGAATTTTGCATCCCACACGATGATCTGACCACCAGACCCGCCTGACACAATCCTTTCGCCATCTGGCGAGAACCCAACTGAGAAAACCGTACCCTGGTGTCCCTGCAGTGTGATGGAATCGCCGGACTGCATGTCCCAAACCGTCACCATGTAACTTTCATCTCCAGACACAATCTGCTTGCTATCTGGAGAGAACATGGCCGACCGGATCGAAGATTCACCACAAAATGTTCGAATGGCATGCCCAGTGTCTGCATCCCATACACGGACCGTACTGTCATAGGAACCGGACAAAAACTGCTTGCCATCCGGCGAGAATTTGACTGTGTAGACCCACCCGGTGTGCCCTAGCAGTGGTCCCAGAACGAGACTCCCGGTCTCCACATCCCATACACGAACTGCTCGGTCATGGCAGCCAGAAACAACTCGTTTGCCGTCTGAGGAGCAGGCAACCGACCGCACCCAGCCAGGGTGGTTCAGCGTCCTAGCAAGTGTCCCGCTTTGCGCGTCCCAAATCCGGACTGTTGGGTCGATGGATCCTGATATAATCCGCTTGCCGTCTGGCGAGAATGCAACTGACAGGACCCAGCGGGTGTGCCCTTCCATCGGTTTCAGAGCGAGACACCTGGTAGGCACGTCCCACACACAGACCGTTTTATCGCCGGAGCCAGACACAATCTGTTTACCATCCGGAGAGTATGCCACCGAGAAGACATAGGACGCGTGTCCTTCCAATATGTGACGTATAGCCAGCCGATCATCTTTCGCGCTTCTTGTCTCACTCGGGGTAGACGTAGTGTGCTGAGACTACAGTAAGTCATGTTCCATTGTTTGGAGCGACGCACGGGAACTCACACCGTCTACAACAGTTCGTGACTCAACCACACTCTTTGGAGACTCAATCAAATTCTGTGGTACAGCACAAGTTGACCTAGCAGGGACATCGTCCACCTTGCGCCTCTGATTCGGAATCGGAGTAGTTGCCGTTTGCTAGGCCTATGGTAAGTGATGCCGCAGTATTCGGAATGAGTCAAGGGAGCTCACAGCATCAGCCTTGCTCCCTTGGATAGTTGGGGACCCAACCACACCCTGTGGCACAACTGGAGTCGAACCAGTGGGTTGAACATCATCCACTTCTATTGTCTGAGTCCGAGTCAGAACGGTTTCCGTTTCCTACGATTACCGTAGGCGAAATCCTGTCATATGGAATGAAGCATGGGAACTCACGCAGTATTTATTCTCGTCAGTGATCCGCGGCAGGATCACATTCTGTGGCATAGCTGTCGTTGATGTCAGACACTGGCAGAACCTCCACTGGTTTCCAGGGCCAGTTGGCGGGTAGCGCAGCGTCACCTGAACATTAAACCACCAGATTTCTGCTTAGCCCGCCTAAAATAAATCGATTCGGGTGTGCTTACCGCCGTTCCTTCATCGTCATCTTCGATACCCCAGTACAAATGATGCCGGCCAGGTGAAATCCTAAAGACAGTGGCTAAATTGTGACATTGAATAAATTAATTGATGAGGGAACGAACACAAATGTCTCTTTCACCCTCGCCTCCCTCACGACCCAGTGGTGTGGAGTTGGACTGGCCATAATCTCACTCCCTAGGCCGAAGTCAGCTGGCCAACTTGCGTACAAGTTTCGCTGAGCTGCAGGGCTCATAATATACCGCCCATTCTTCAGTGGAGTAACCGTCCAGCAAGCCTTCGGCATGAACCCTTATGAGCGAATGAGGGCGACAGATAAAACAGGTTCCTCACTTCCAATGGTGGATCTGCATCGGCTTCACTCGAACCGGCAACAAGAGTACCGTTCACTAGGAAAATATCATTACGACGATGCGTATTTTCAATTGTGTATGTTCCCTTTGCGATGGTCGTCTCGGTCGTCTCAGACATGGCTCTGCGCGATGAAGAGGGACTGGGACGTGAAGACACCTAGGATCGTGACAGTGATAGCTACTGTGCGCCAGGCGGAAAGCTCGTGTTGATACTGGTGTTATCGACCCCTATCTCTCACGAGACGCCTGGACTTCACGACACGGGAAACATCCAGTAACTGTAGTCTTTCGCCAGAGAAGAAATAGTTTAAGATTCAATCTGTAACCATCGGAATATGCTGACAGTAATACAGACTTTCCAGCATTAGTAGTTGGGCGTAGATTTCAGCAAGGATTTCAGTGGAGGGTTGCGTGTGAATGTGTGCAAGTGGCTGATTATGTCATCGTTCTTTTCAAACACGAAGTCGGACAACTCAAATTCCTGCTTGATGACCTTTCCTTCATATCTGGACGCTGACTTCGTTCTGGAAAGATAGTGCGTCAAAAATCCAAGATCCTTCATCACGACACCGATATTCGTCCGATCAGCCCTGATTTTGTCTTTGCACCCTTTGGAAGTCGTGCGGTACACTCGCGAATGATACTTTCGAAACGCTGTCGCTGTGGTCTTTCTCGTCGTGTTCGGCACACAAGTGGGCGTCGCTTCATCTCAATCCGTATCCCCGATCCTTAGGAGACTGAGAAATCGCGCACCATCTCATAGCGATGCGTTTCATTCTTTATTCCACCGAGGACGAGAAGGAGGACGGAGGGGAACAGACACCGGTGTTCAACGTCACCATGGACAACCTCTGTTCGTCTCCTTCAAGTTGCTCTCGTATACCTATACTCATCATTCATAGTCTATATTCGTACACCATCTGGTTTCAGATGTAGCGTTGGATTCTCGCGACGTCACTCTCAGAGCATTTAACCATGGAGACGGGTGGATCGACTTTCGCCGGTCTTACCTCGGAATAGCAAATTGGAACTCTTCTGGGAGTTTACTGGTTGCATCGGGTGGAAGTGATTGCGCGATCATGGGGCATGGACGAGACAGAGGGAGAGGCGATGAGGCGATGGCTGATCAGCGCGGCCATTGTGACGTGAACATCGTCGAAGGAGAAGTGCAGCTGTTGCTATCATCCAACATGAAGATGATCCGGATCTCCCTTCGCCGTCTAAGGCGCACAATCTTGGTGGTTTTTCGCTCCCCAATCGCTCCATCTCCCACCTTACACGTACAGAACCACGCGTCTCTGAGGCTTGCCCTTCGCGTCTCCCGTTTCTCTGGCCCCTTCGCAGATTCTGGCCTATGTCAAGGACGTCGCGAGCAACCGATGCTCGGAATGAATCCATATATCACATCCTTGTCTTCTGCACCTGTTGTGCTTCCATCGGCGTTTACTCGCCTTCTCTTCTCCCTTCTGTCGTCCGTTCTGAGCATACTCCCCTCCGGTTCGCTCGCTTCATCGGCAACAAAATGACTCATGGATGCTTCACCAAGCGTGGGAGGATACGAATGGCCGTAATGGACTCCGTCGTCTACGCTATCTCGTGCACCTAAACTGGAGTAGGAAGACAGAACGAGTGGTAACATGTATTCAGGACTCGCGTCGCTTCCCTGGTTTCCCTAGTTCCGCCTAATTGTCATCAACGACGACGCCAATCTTAATCTATCCTGGCAAAATTCATCGTTTGAAGGCGGAAGTGCGATCCGGATACAATGCAGGGATAGCTTCTCTCGCAGACGTTGTATTTTTATTACGGGCGGAGAGTAACCGACGCCGCGGTTCCAGGGGATAGTTTGGCGAGGACCTGGACATGCCACTCTTCGCCACTACGAAACCACTCCTGCTCATGGAACAGGTCGAACGAACGTTATTCATCCAAGCAATATTACCACCGCAACGCGTGCCGCTGTCTTTTCTATCGGGGATCATACCAATATCGCGTTCTCGCTGAACTTGACTACGTGACTACAAACATACCCAGACTCGCCCGCACCGTCTACTGTATTCTGCCGATGCACTGCGCTTTGACGACTTCATTCCCCTGCACGAGCGCAAAGAGAGAGCAAATAAAGTTTACGGATCGCGTCTTTTCCGATCCTACTTACACCCTTTACGCTTCCAAATTTGCGGTCACTAGCATCGCCTTCGCCTTATTCAACACCACCTCTTCTGACTCAACTTCTTCGTCAGTCGTACAACTCGAATCCCCAATGTTGTCGATTTCAGGACATCCGCGATATCTCCATTCCAACGTCCCATCGTCTTTCAAGGTTCATGGTGCAAAATCCCTCTATTTGAGACGTCGGTTTATTCTCAAAATGTCATCGGCGTGTTTGATTGGAAAGGGGACGACAATATTGGACACAAAGAATGTGAGCAATTGGTGTTGTAGAGCGGAACTATGTTGTCTCCGCCCTACTTGCTAACCCAATTTATTTGTAAATCATACTCGTCGTAATTGTAGACAGCATTTGTTTGAAATATGGCCCAGCGACGCGACCGGAAGGGAGCGCAGAAGTCACTGCGTTCAGGACTATTGTGTCATCTTGCGATGTAATTTCGAGTATTTCTGAGGGCTTGAATGGGATGTTGGATCACCAAGTGAGCTTGAAGCCGTCTGAACGTGTTGGGGAAACGCCGTTGGCCGTGTGTTGGACCGTTGAAGAATGCAAGGATATATGTATAGCAACGAAGATCAACTCAGCTAAACAAGATATGTCCTGTATTTTGATGCCTCCCAGAAGTGTTGCTTTCCAACGAATTCGAAGCACGGGAGCGAGCAGAATTCGTCGTTTGTACCGAGTTTCAATTTTTTCTTACAGTAACCACATCTTCAGAGCGAACCTTGTGTATGAAGAAGTGTATATATTCTCAGAAGGGTTACCCTTTCTGTATGCTTGCAGAGTGTTTGACGTCGCCTGCACCGACGATGAGAGAGAGGGATGGGTCGAGAGCTAGCCCAAGAGCTCCAGAAATAGTCCGCACTGCGGGACCCCGAACACAGGTGTAACTCCCTTCTCGACGACTATCTTCCACTGCAGCTTGCAACTCAAGCCCTTGGCTTTCGCGTTCAAACGCCATTACACTGAACCATCTTGACATGGGTTAGACACTCTCGACATCCGCGTCCGACTCGTAACATTGCAAGAGGACACGCCCGTTCACAGCTGCCAGACTCGCGTGGGCCGAATACGGACGACAAAGTCAAGACGCCACCATTCGTGGATGTACACCGCAAGCGAAGACTTCACCAGGTGTTAGCGAACTCGGGAGTGGAGGTTGTCGGTGTCGTGCCGTTGTACTTTCTATATAACACGGTATGTCTCTCCGACTATGTCCATCCTCGTCGCACTCCTTCATTTCAGCACATCTCACTCCCTTGACCCCACCCTGTGTATCCCTACTGACAAGACTGTCTTTTTCCACCTTTCATCTCAAAGTTAACATTGGTCTGACACTTCTTATTCCCAATTAGACTCCAATCGGACTCATGCTGGTTAAGACAAGACATTGGCTCGACCATCGTCAAACAACACCTGCCTTCCTGGACGACCCCCCATGAATACTCTCGATGGGCGACTTAGTTTGCCTGTAGACTGTTTCGGCGTGCTACCGCCTCTCTCTCCCTCCTCACAACCCGGCGGCATGAAAGTAGTTGTGCTGGAAGTTCTTCTAGAGTCGAACTCCAGAATATCGGATGGCAATGTAGATGCTGGAACCGAAAAGCGCGCGTATGTTCGTATGTGAGTTCCAGTTTCATCAAAAATTTGCGACGCGTGAATCTCATAGGCAAAGTTAGTCTAAACTCGTCACACATTTTGTATGGCTGTCGCCTGATGTCGCCTGATGTCATCGAGTTCAAGACGTTCTACCAGTATCGTGAGTCCGTGGCAACGCGTGTCTTGCCTCTGAACTCATCGCTTAGTTTGCATCAGCGTACTTTGCGCGCACCAGGTCGGTCTGTCGGTTGGTCTATCACCGCGATTCGTCCACTCGATCTACTGCCGATCGAATTCCTTCGGCAAGATACAGACACTTTTTGCGGTTCGTCTGACTAGGTGACGCCATTTGCCCCCGCGTTACATACTCGAGTATCTACTTACACCCCAACTCAGATCCAATACCCGGGTCTATGAGTCGTTTTGAATCTCAGTTTCGTAACCCGCGTCTCCTGCTGGTCGTTGTGAGGACGAACATCAGTGAAGGAGAACTTCAAGTACGCAATCATCCAGGATGAAGGTGGGCCCGAGATCTCTTCGACGTCTACAATGCTCCATCCTGGTGGCGTCTCGCTTCCCAATCGCCCCATCTCCAACTTTCCACGCTCAGAAGAACGTGTCTCGCTGACATGCCCTTGACTCTATCCTTTCTCCGGTCCCTTCTCGAGTTTTGGCGAAGATAAAGCTACCACTCGACTCCCCTATGCTTCCAGCCTTCCCACCTAAACATACCGAAGTCCGTTCACCCGATGATGTCACCTCCATCAGTCTTTTGGGAAATCCCTGAACCCTGAGAGGATTTTGTAAGCTCATTATGTCACGTTCAGGGTCCAGATAAATGCGGTCAATTACTGGGAGCACCTCTAGGATTGAACTGAAGAACTTGCGAGCGGTAGCGGCCCCGAGGTGTGACCACGGACGGCGGCATAGAAAGTCAGATTTTGTCTCAGGAGGACATAGCTGAGACCTGACGGTCTGAAGCGTCCTGATTGGTCCTGACAAGCCCTGACAACCGCTTGTCAGGACCTGTCAGGACGGATGACGAAAGACTGATGCTCCAACAAACCGTTTCTCAAATTGATCGAACTCTGGACGGTACATCAATGAGGCGTGGGTCCAAACGCTCACGGTACCACCCTGCATGCCTTAGCTACAAAAGGAAGACCACACGAGTGGCAAAGCGTATTCAAGGCGTGGCGTCGCTTCCCTGCGTTCATCGTTTTACGTCTAATCCTCGCCAACAATCGTCAATGATAGATTATCCTGGCATGACTCCACGTTCGAAAACGGAAATGCGAGCAGGGAAAAATGCCATGAAGGATGTCGGCGCGGAGATTCTATTCGCATTTCGCTTGGAGAGCCTGAGTAGCCAACGTCGCAATTTCACAACGATGCGCCAACAAGGGACGCGAACCTCCGCTCTTCACCGCCAAGAGATTACCTGACCTGTTGACGGGTCAGACGAACTTTTAGCCAATCGCGAAATGAGTTAGTGATCCTGGCACGGCATTTTGTCCCGCTCTCAATCATATTATCCATCGGCGTGCTTCTTCGAACTCCCACCTCACCTGTTCGTCATATCAATGCAATGTGTACGTCACTACTCTGTACACACCCAATCTAGTAGATATTCTTGGACACGCCTACAATTTTCCTGCGATCTACCACTCTACTGCACTTCGACTTCTTTTTACTCTAAAAGTTGGGATGACATGATTCAGGCGTGTGTGCCGATCGCGTTTTCTGGCGCAGACCACGTTGAAACAGCGTGTCTTCTCCCTCATCCGCCTACTTCCACTCCCTCCGACATCTAAATCCGCGTTCACAAGCCTCATCTTCCTCTTATGCAACCGCCACCGCATCACCAAATTCATTGCCACATGTTTACGACCAGAATCTCAAACGTCATCATATGTTTTCGTCAAATCCTTGGTCACCTCTCGTCCGGTCCAATATCGTCCTTTCTGAAGCAATCCACCAACTCATAACGTCGGATGGTTTTCAAGATAACATGGCATTTCGATCTGGAATTGGATGGTGTGTTAGATGTAACACCGTGGTGTAGGACTTGTACGGTACAATCACGGAGTGTTTCGGTGGGGGAGTACATAGAATTTCGCCCAATTTCTGATTTAGTTCTTCGTGCATCATACCTGCCGTATTGGTGTCTATCATTCAAGACATTTTTTGTCTGGAAATATGGATTAGCGTCACGATAAGTATGGATCACGGAAATATTTACTTAACTCAGGACCCTTGGGACGTCGAGATATCTGTTGAGACGTATTGCTGATAATTCAGAAGGCACGATTAGAAAGATACGACGATATGAATCAATTGCGACGCGAAAACCGGGTTTGAAATAGTCTGAACGCTGGAAAAAGCTTTGGTCGTACCCGATTCGTGGTCCATTGGACAACACCAGTGCAGGGGTGCATGTATGTCCACGCAATCCAGCCCATTTACACGGGCTGTTCCAGAATCCTTCATACATCTTCAGAAGTGTTGTTCGCCCGTGAATTCTAACCAAGGACGTCGAGTATGCTAGTAGAAATGATCGATTTTACGGAATTTTAGTTTGCTTACTACCGCAACCACAACGCTAGAACGAACCTTGTGGATGAAAATGTTTACCTCATCCCAGATACTCCCAATTATCGTTAATGTACGCTTGTAGAGTCTTTGAGCTAGCCTCCGTCGATGATGAGAGAGGGGCGAGAAACATAATCCAGAAGTAGTCCAAACTAGAGGACCCCGAAAACAAGCCAAAACCTTTCCTCTCCTCTCCTCTTCGAGTCGATGACTATCTACGACTGGCTCTTCACGTCCCCAAGCTCAGCGCTCAGCTTCTGTGCTGAATGGCACAACCCTGGCTTTAACTCTTTTATCGTGAGCTGCTGGACTTTCTCACCTACCAACCTGACTCGTCACATTGCGGAAAGACGTGTTCGTAGGCCGCTCCATTCGCTGTGGACACAACAAAACCAAGCGTCATCTCTTGCGGGATTTCACATCAAGGGAGCAATTCCTTAACTATTGGATGGTGGTGAACTCGGGAAACGGAAGCAGTCGGTGCCGTTCCGTAGGCTTTCCACAACGCCGTATGTTTTTTCGTCTCCTTCAAGCATCTGGTTCTGTCCTGCGTCTTTCCCCTACATCTCGCTTCTCTGGCTATATCTTCCGTGTTCTCGTCTATATCCTTTGCCGACGCCTTCTCATTTCCCCTTTGTTTCGGCCTTGACATTGGTCTGACAGGTCCCGTTCCTCGTTGGACTGATGCTGGCTTGGGCAACCACGACCTACAACACGAATACCTTACCAAAGGGTAGTTTCGACATCGAATACCATGCTACAGTCTCGTTTCCTCGAAATCCTGGCGACTCGAAAATGGACGTGCTGGAGCTTAGACCAAAATATTGGTCGGCGAAGCTTCGGCGTAGGGCGAAGGGTTAAGGGTATGTGTTCCAGTTTCATTCTGAATTCACGTCGAGTTAACCCTATTTACTCTGCACCCTGCAGATTTGAATGAGCATCGCACGATGTCGATATCATGGGAAAGTTCAAAGCGTTGCACCAATGTTGTGAGTCGGTCGCGAGTCGTGCTTCTTCTTGCCTTCGAACTGATCACTTCATTATATTGACTTGCAGTGCTAAGGTTATTCTACCCGCTATATGATTCGGATTGATCCCTCCATCATTATAGCAGCGGGTCACGTGTTGGCGTCTGAGGAAGAATGTCTGACTCGGCGGTAGATCGACGCTTTACCGTACAGCGGTTCATCTTCGCGCGTAATGTGCTTTCGAATCCTTGAGGTTTTCACGTACTCACATCTCCGAACAGGTCCTATGCAGTTCTCCGTGACTCTATTCCACTGTGCAGATGACTAATCCTGCTGGTTCGCACTTGTGAACGAATCCGGGCATGGCGTTTGGTACTGTGATGAGGGAGAAGGACGTTTTGAGCGATGGGGACATTGTCATTGTGCTTCCACGTCATATCTAGGCAACCGAACGCTCAGTGATCGATCCAACATTCTCATAGCTCGTCGTCAAGGCAGTGGATCCAACTTTACAGCAAATCGTAATGACCCCTCGATCTGACGCCAATCACTTCATAATACGTTCGGTCATTCAGGACACGTTTGTCTCTTTGGGTCACCGTACGTTGGATCGTCGACCCAGTTCCTCAGCAGACGTCTATCGTATCACCCGGCTCTGATTTTTGGGGAGTTATTCCGGGCGAGTATGCTTTCGCAGACAGTGACTCGGAACTGGCGCGGACTTGGCGGACATCCCAAGGTGTTGAAGCGCCAGCGCTTCCTCGATTGATATCCTGATACTTCGGTGATTTACGCATACGGTTCTTGGACTCGGGAGAGAGGGCGAACTGCCGTATAAGTGCATTCATTCCCAATGTGGGATTCCATAACTTTTACGAATATATTATGTGTTAGCTCGGTAGTTCTGTGTGAACCTCTTTACCACATCGTCTATGTTCTCATTCGGTCAATGTTATCCCATCTGACTATCGCAAAATCGTGCATAAATGCAAAAATCGTTAGCGTACACAAAATCAGAATATCTTATAATAAATATCGTGTCTTGTCACTGGATACATTATTGCGATTTGATATCAGTGTCCTCAACAGCTTCTGTGAAGCGGGTGGTATATATAGCTAACAAATCATGCACCCTTCACGCTTCGGCGTGGCATCCGAACTATCGGATATGGCCTCCAATCTATCCGGCATGTGGTCCAATCTGTCTGCATCCCAAATCCGAACCGTCGTGTCATAGGAGCCAGACACAATCCACTTGCCATCCGGGGAGAACGCGACAGATCGCACCCATCCGGTGTGACCAGTCATTCTCCCCAAGGCGTGGCCGGTTTTTGCATCCCACACAATGATCTGGCCATCCTCGCCGCCAGAAACAATCCTCTTACCATCTGGTGAGAATCCCACTGAATACACTGAACCCTTGTGCCCCTTGAGCATGGTCGAATCGCTGGACTGCATGTTCCGAATTGCCAGAAAACCGCCTGTACCTCCGAACACAATCTGCTTCGTATCTGGAGAGAATATGGCGGACCGGACTTGAGTTTTCCCACTGAATGTTTGAGTGGTGCGCCTCCCTGCATCCCATACACGAACAGTGCCATCAAATGAACCCGATAAAAACAGCTTGCCATCCACCGAAAAATTAACTGACGTGATGTGTGCGAAATGGGATAACAGTGGCCACAGAACCAGACGCCCAGTCTTCGCATCCCACACACGAACTGTGTCGTCTTCGGAGCCTGAAACAAGTTGTTTGCCATTTGGTGAGTAGGCAACCGAGTTCACCCAGTTAGTGTGGCCGTTCAGAATCCTGGTCAGTGTTCCGCTTCGCGCATCCGAAATCCAGATTGTTTTGTCTTGAGAACCGGACACAATATGCGCGCCATCTGGCGAGAATGCAACTGAAGTGACCCGGCCACTGTGCCCCGTGATTCTCAGAGCGAGATGCCTGGTGGGCACATCCCACACACAAATCGTGCCATCAGAGGAGCCAGAAGCAATTCGTTGGCCATTTGGCGAGTATGCAACGGACCTGACCCCGATCGTGCGTCCTTTCAATATTTGGCATATAGCCGGCTGATTTACAGCCATATTTCTTGTCTGACTCAGACGAGATGCGGCTTGCTAAGAGTACAGTATACAGTGAGTGACGTCCCATGACCGGAATAATGCATAGAACGCACACAATCAACCTTGCTCCCACTGATGGCTAGAGCTTCAGACCGAACCCCACTTTGCGGTACGACTGAAGTCGTCGTCGCTGGCCGAACATCAGCTACTTCTCGCGGCTGACTCATTGTCGCCGTTTGCTAAAATTACCATAGGCGACATGTTACTATTTGGAATGAGGCTAGGGTAGTTTAGGCTCACCTCGATGTTTGGGGACTCAATCACACTCTGCGGTACACTTGGAAGTGACTTATTAATAAATAGCCGGCCATCAACTACTGGTCTCGTCTGTCTCCGACTGGGGGTAGTTGCCATTTGCTGAAACTCTGGTAAGTGGTGTCCCATAAGTTGCAATGAGGAATAGGAAACTCACGGGATCAGCTCTGCTCCCGTCGACAGCTAGAGACTCTGACCTGACCACACTCTGCGGTACGACTGCGGTCGACGTGACTGACCGAATATCGACAACATCTTGCGGCGGTATGGCATCCAATCTATCCGCTTCCGAAATCCGAACCGTCATGTCATAGGAGCCAGACACAATCCACTTCCCATCCGGAGAGAACGCGACAGACCGTACAAATCTGGCATGGCCTGTCAGTGTCCCTAATGCATGGCCGGATTTTGCATCCCACACAATAATCAGGCCATCCATCCCGCCAGACACGATCCTCTTACCATCTGGCGAGAACACCACTGAATAAACCCTATCCATGTGCCCCTTCAGCATGATCGAATCGCTGGACTGCATATC
>ML170402.1:542-15339 GCA_004355085.1 Rickenella mellea | reverse complement strand
AACCATACACCTTTTTGCTGCAGTTTTTGCTCAGAAAAGGGGATTCACCATCACTGGCCATCGCACGCTTGACGGCGTCGAAGAAACTGTAACAGGCGTAACAAGCCCGTTTCGAGCACCCTATGTACATCAGGAAAACGGCCAAATTTTTATGAAAAATTCTCAAAAATTCTGAAAATATTTACAAACCAAGTTTAGAATGTCAGGATTCAGAATCTGAAAATTTGATGGTTCTATATAGTACTATATAGTGCATTCCTAGCAGAAATTAGAACCATGAAAATTTTTGAATTTTGAATCCAGACCTTTCAAAATTAGTATATAAATATTTTCAGAATTTTTGGGAATTTTTCATAAAAATTTGGCCGTTTTCCTGATGTACCGGAATGGAGGTGCTCTGGTGTCTGCGCCTGACTCCTTGCCTGGTCCTAGCTTCGAGTTGCGGAGGTGGTGCGCGAGTATCAAACATTCGCAGTGCACCGGTGCACGATCGACGCGCTGGCGCACTTTCGATGCCGCAGCCACCACAGCTCCAATCTCCAACTCAAGGGAGTTCGCCCGAGAGTTGTCCATCAGCCCACGGAGGAAAACTTCCAGGTCGTCTGGGCCGGAAAAGACGTGGATTGGGGTGGCACACAATACACGTGCAGCTTCCGTCGAAGAATACGACGCAAGGGACTTGACGCCGCAAATGCAATTAAGAAATTCGCAACTGAGTGCAACGACAGCAGTTTTTCTGCATAATGGTGAAATGGGAATTCATCCGCCGTCGTTTCTTCTGGCAAAATACGGGAGGATACATCAATGCAGCCAGTTGATAAAGATTTGGAAACTTACCACGGGGTTGTCGGAATTCATTATCTTGATACACCTTGTCCAGTTCGTGCAATAACTGCACAATAGCATCCACGTTTGGCTTCGCCCGAGGAAAGCCGCCTGTTGCTGCGGCCTCCGCCGTTGGCGGCAATCCCGTGTTAGCATCGTTCACCGCCGTCTCGACCATGTTCAAGTTTTCGTTGGTGTGGTGATCCCGTTCTTCGCCTTTGCCTTTCGAGTTTCGTTCGCGTTTGCGCTTTTCTTTTTTGGTGCCGGTGCCGGTGCCGGTGCTCGTGCTGCCAGTGGTGCTCGTGCTGCCAGTGGTGCTCGTGCTCGTGCTCGTGCCAATCCCGGTCCCGGTCCCGGTGCTGTTGCTGTTGCTGCTGTCCTTGCTGGTGTTGTTGACGTCTTTCGGGTCATTCCAGGGAACATTGAACTCCTGCGCTAGAGATCGCAGCTTGGCCTCGAACTTTCGCAAGCCTTGTATTTCGGACTCGGAGCTAGATGGGTTGCATTTAGATTTGCGGAGCTCCTCGCACTGAGTTTGGACAAAGTCTTTGCATTTGTACAGATTTTTCTTCAACCTCTGACAGACTTTGAGAGATGCGTGCTCATAGATGGATCCAAGAAGCTCGCTTCCGTGTATTTTTAAGTCCAAGTTCTGGTCGTTTTGATTTGCTAAACTTGCGAGCTCTGACATTTTCGCCTAAATGTTCTGCAAGTACTTCTCCATGGCTGGCGGTACTTGGTCATTTTGCGCAATCGTCAGGATGAGCCGGTCGCCGGGCGGCATCGTAACCGAGACGGCGACAACCTGGTGTTTTGGGTCACACACAGAGATTTTGCCAAGACCATCAATCAGTTGCACCAAGTCCTGAGCTTCCTTTGCGTTGTCGACAGTTCCAGGCATAACTAACGACTCGTAGTCCAAATCAACATATTGCATAGCAGCGTTCGCCGTCGGAAAAGTAGCGATTGATTTGTTGCGGTATGCATGCTCAAAGATGCCATGTGTGATGATGTTCAGAAGGACGTGGATATCATAAGCTGTATCCCGTGTATCTTGTAAAGAACTTGATGACTGAGAGTCTATTTCTGGGACGCCATCATCGTGTAGGGTGTAGCCGTCGGCCATTTGTGGGGTTTCCGGGGTGTTATCGCCTTCCATGGTGGTGGTACTGAGCAGGAGTCAGCCACACTACTAGCGTGCGCTACATATTAGTCAGCTCGAACTGCTTCTGCAGTCTGGAGGGTGATTATCATCCGAACGACTCGTCCGGTTACAATTCGAACACATGTGAGCGCTAACTGGGCGTAATCCCGTTCAATATGTGCGGACGAACGGCCAAAACAGCACAGCGGACGCTCACTGTTAAACTATTCAGCTACTTGGTGCCACGAAAGACCCAAATTTAGGTAAGAATATCGGAGAACAGCCTGGGGCTGGGAAGTCGGTTCATGAACCATGTTCACAGAAGTTACCTCAATATTAATAGATCTCGCCAAATATATACTCAATACGTGACGGCTGCATACACATACAGTCACAGGTCATTCATTGAGGTTTATCATTGCGCAAATTGTGCTCAAAATTGCCATAGAGGTTATAAAATTAATACAGTAGTATGTTGCTGGAATTTTACACGTGTGGTATCTTATAACTAGTTGTCATCTGCATCATCCATCCCACTGGACGGACGACCATCGATCCCTCGTCGTGTCTCGGCGCTACCACTGTATATGCGCGTAAAAATAAAAACTTATTCTTATTCTTATTCTTATTCAATGTTCAGTGGGGACTTAGCGCATGCCAACATTGTGCGTGAACAATGTTCTCGGGTAACCACGGCCCGTATGTCCTGTTCAATTCGTCACCATTGTGCCATCCTAGCCCACGTGCTTTCTGTGAATATCGGGTTACTGAGGCACACCTGGAAGGATGTAAATTCTTTAATCTAACATAGCTATCAACTAAGGTATTTAACCCAATCTGAATTCTGATCCCTGAGGAAGAAAGCAGACTATAAATAATATGTCGCAAGAGGACGATATGAGTTGGCGATTTTTCATCATTACATAGAACGCGACTAGGTATTCTCGAGAGCCTTGTCGTACCGGTGAGGTGCTGATAGTGGGTGATGGCCGTTGTGGTCTTTGCGTCTGCGTAACGCTGATGCGGATCAAATGGTATATATCCTTAGGTCAAAGCCGAAAATTGCAAACAAAAATTAATGATCTGGTGACGGTAAGGAGGGCTGAGCCATTCACATTTCACCTGTATGCTTCGCATCCGTGCACATTTGAGTCCATGCGAGCGTGCCTGCAGTACGAATTGGCGGATGGTGGCGGAGTTATTGGTGTAAGATTGAAAAGACAAAGCCGAGTGAGCGTGGTGGCTCGACTCATCCTGTCCTCCTTGATGGTCGTTGTCGCTGGGAACGATAACAATAACCGAGTAGAATATATCGCTTAATGGGTGCGACTGTGCGTTTATTGTGGGAGGGAGGGAGGGAGGGAGAAGACGGAGAAGCGGGGTTGGGAGTGGATGGGAGTGGTTGCTGATGGCGTGCGTTGGGTGAGGACGGGTAAAGGCGAGGGAAGTTTGAAAGGTGCGAAATGATGCGGATGGTCTTTGTACGCTGTGTAAGTGTTCCTTGTTTGTATTGTGAACGCGCTTTGAAGGGGGTGTGGAGATCGACGGATTATAACTTGCCATACATTATATGTTCTCTGTCCAGTTGGTCTATCTCATCGGGTTGCCTCCTTCAGCGCCATGTCCTATACCTGCAGTTCATGGTGAGGTCATGATCTTTATCTCCGTCCGTTCCACCAAATTGCTGTATTCCCACCCCCGATCGTGTATTGATCTCAGGCGAGTTGAACGGTCACGGCATTGTGCAATGCGAGTGGAAGGATTGAGCCGCAGGTTCGTAGGGAGAGGAAAGATGCAAGAGGCGACCAGGGTACGGGGCGAAGATTCGTTGAAGGCATGGTCCGACACGTTGGATAGAAAGACGTCGGCGATGGGCACGGCCGCGGCACACTAGTACTGCGCATGCACCGTCATGGTTTTCTTGAGATCCTTGCACCGTCTTTTTGAGGCGATCATGATGAAGCATGCGGAGAACAACTGAGGAATCGACACATGCGGCGAAACCGATAGTTGAGGCGTTGGAGAAGAGCAAATGCTGTAAACGTGACGGACTCAGAGTTGTGCTGCCAGATCGGGTGGCTTCGGAAGATGCGACGTTTGTTAACGCTGGTCCTTCTTGTCCCAAATCAACCAAAAGCAATTTCCCGCACCAGCATCGCGCCTGCCACGTCGTATAGGCAATCCCATAACGGGTCGACCTTCGCGGATGTTGGCATATGTCAGGCATCTGGGACATTCAGATATTCTGCGGCGAAGGGGGGTGACAAAGTTTTTCTAGATTACGTAACAATTTAGATTCGTCATCCGTATCTCATCCAGTGGCATCCGCTCCAAGTCAGCGCTCAGCCATCATGGACCCTCTTCCCCTCCTCAACTTTTTCACCAAACATGCCTCAGAACAAGCGAAGCTTGGTTCTCCTGATTTCTGGCCAGTGAAAGAGCGAGTCCCTTCTCGACGCTCTCCTGATGTGACGAAAGCCTTCGCTAAACTCCTCGATACCCTGGCCACCATCTGCGTATCCAAGGAATCTGGCCAGAAAGTCGCGATGACTGTAACTCTGCCACCAGACGGTCGAGTGATCATCACGCTTTCCGAAAGCAGTCGTGAGTTGGAGGATACTCTCAAGTTTCTTCCGCGGCTTTGGTGTGCATTGAACAGCCTGCCGTGCAATTCGCCAGATAGGTTCGAGAGTCAGGATATATTTGTCATCGTTTTTCGTCATGGATTTCTCCGATTAAGACGACGAATAAACTGCGCGTGGGAAGCCGCTATGAAATTCTATGCTTATTGGCAAGCCTCACCAACCAAGAGCAGTGATCAGAGCATTCATGGCTGACTTAGAGCCGTCTTTGATATCCTGCGCGCGGTTCTCGACAGTACTTCCGAGACCGATGCACCTACACAGGCTCAAATGGACCACCTCGTAGCCCAAATGCATGCACTTCAGGACCATTGCGAGGCTCTGTCACATGCAGCCGCCACAGTGCAGCAGTGGCTGGATGAGTATGCCCGAGGTAAGAGCATAATCACTATGGTGTTCCATTCCTAAATTCGTCGCCAGGGTCCGACGAGCCCGCGGGGTTCCCTCTTCGCCGATACCTAACAGGATGCCTTGCCTTATACTTCAACACGTTGTCACTGATCGATACTGCTGCGACTGACATGGATCTTCGTGGTATGTTCGGTCGGCCTCTGCATATCAAAGCACTTCAACCGGACGTCTCTCCTTTGGATTATCCTCTGGATAAGTCATTTTGGGAATCATATCTCGCCGACATTGTCGACCGATGCGAGATAATTGGTGCAAAAAATCCGAAGCTCAGGAGGGCTTTGGACGAGGAAGTCACTCACGCGATAGAAACAGCCAAAGAGATGACATCTGCACCTCTTCATTGTGAATTGCGTTTGCTCAACCATCATCAGCAGCTTCTTGCATCACCGCCTGAAAAAGAGGTTGCCGAAGAAAGCGCAACTCCGCCCCAAAACTATATTGGCACTTCCGAACCTCCCTGTTATGCATGTGGCATATTTATCGATGCGTACCGCACAAAGTCGGAGGATGTGTTCAACCCAATGTACACTCAGGGTCCGAACCGGAGGCTGCAAGTTCCATGGGCAATGCCAAAGTTCGGCAACGCAAAGGTGGACAGGTCAATCCAGAGGAGTGTTTTCATTACCTTTTGCCTCAACTATGCGAAGTTCATCGGCTATCAGTTTGGTTTTCACCGACTCCCTGAAAATACCGACACCATGTTCAAATGGCAATGGTAGTTGATTTGTTCAATTCGCGACCTGATACCGATTATCGCTTGGGACGTCGTGAATGAATGGAATGTGCATGTATGACAATAGGTGACTTCTTGTAACATTAAATAATGTTAGTTTGACTTTCCAAATATGAATTTTTTGCGGCTAGCAGTTGAAGTAATGTACCACGACTTCAGGTGGTGGACACCTGTTTAGGAGATACTATACGACTTCTCCAAATATATATTCAAGTGTCGTTACGGAAGTCATATACATGAACCGAGGCGTTAACCGTTGTATAACTGTGTCGTTTAGGACAGTAATGAATGACGTTTAAATCCCCATAGGTTCTTTCCAGGATGCACGACTGTGCGCCGTGTCGCTGCGTCGGGCGGCGCTGTGGAAGAGGGGCGTTGATCGACGTAGCCCACCGTCCCACAGAAACTATCTGTATGCTCAATAGAATCCAGTCGTACACGGTGCGCTTCTGTGTTTTCACGAAGGTTTATTGACTGTTGTGCACTGCACATTGCACAAGACGTCAGAATGGGTGTACAAGCGAACGGCATCTCGTCGTGACAAGGCAAAGTGAGGTCACAAAAATAAGAGACAAAAAGCTGTATTAGAGACATGATCAACCGGAACTCCATATTCAGAATGTTGAGGGGATGTCGCGAGATTGACGAAAGCATATTAGGAGGAGGAGATATATAACACTTGCTGTTAAGCGTGCGGGGTATGCTCGACCTCCCGCAACTTCTGCCTATTCCTGTTCGCAAATCGCTCCGGCCATTGAATCGAGCATCAATACGTGGCTGTACGAAAATTATTGGGGATGGGGTTGGTGAACCATGAGAACGAACACGAAGCAGAGATCCCGCCGTTGAATTTACACTTGATCTTATCACCTCGCCGCATTGCTGCATTCTTCGGATTGGCTCGGCGTATGATCCAGACTCACTCGAGTCCATGCTGCGCGCCGTGGACCAGATGTACTGCGTCTTCGGGGCTTCGAGGTTTGAGTCCGTAAGGGATGGCGGAGTGGAGGTCAACCTCCGCGTCGCATTGTTGACAGCAAACTGCAGATGCTGAATTTTTGCCTTGATATTGTCGATGGTGTCGGACTCAAATTCGAGCGTGAGTGTATTGATGAGCTTCCGTCCCATCCAACACGTGCGTCGCCTTGACGCCGACAATTGTCGGCATTTGGAAGCCTTGAAGGGGGAGGTGGCGGGAATGGGGGATACTGCACGTATATCGCATCAGCGCCTCTTCTGGCGTCGTTGCGGCTCTCCTGAGCGATACAGGTGGTCGACGAGCGACTGGGCGCCAGATCTATGGGCTAGCGCCAAAGTTCAACAGTAGTGGGATCGGGAACGCGAACATTGTTGACTGAGATGTCGGGCATGTGGGGATTTCAGTCCTTGCCCTGCGTATCGGTCGACGGAGCTCCACGGCAGCCATTAGGCTCTTACCGACCCATAGGCGAAAGTCCAAGGCGTCTCCGAAAACGCGTTCGCACTGATCCACTTCGCCTGGTGGGGGGCCAGAGAACTTCGCCCATGCGTGGTTTCGATAGAATCGGCCTTGCAAGTCCTTTGATGCGAGTATGAGCGCAGCAAGGAATGTGTGGCGTGGGCAGAGGAGGTGCGAGGGTGGGGGGTGGAGCCAGCACGGCGCGAGTTGAGGATGTTGGGCGTAGATGGAGCGCTAGGCGACACGAGCCCGCGCAGGTGTTTTCATGTCATGATGTTAACAGATACGTTACTGGAACGTGATAGTATTTCGTGTAGAGATGATGTCTGGCAAATTGACGGAGCTAAAAGTAAGATTTGATGAAGTGATCCTTCGCAGGCTCCTTCTCCAGCTAGCCACGTGCAACCACTGTTGCGTTTCACGGTGTGTGCATCGAGTGGATTCGGGACAGAAATCTAGATATACGGCAGAAAAGATTGAGCTGGTAAGCATAGTCAGTAGTTTGCACAAGATGGTAGGAGGTTGAGTTACGGTGCGAACCTTTGGGTGATGCCGTAACTTCGACTCGGAACAGGCTCTTTCATCCTTCCACACCGACGTTCAGTGAGTTCATACTCTCTCTATTCACCTCTCTATCTCGGGCTCCTTTCATCATTGCAAACGCACGGATGGTCGATAAGACTACACTTGGGCCTGAGCTGCGTCGGGGAGTTTGGCAAGTTGAAGAGAGGTATTCGAACTTTGAACGGGCAGGGATTGTGCGTTCGACGCTGCTCGAGACGTATTAGTCGAGGATAGGCGATGTCTCTGTGTTAGGTGCGATGGTAGTTGTTCACAGATATTCTCGGTTGGCCAATTGAAGCTGTGAAACTTTGCAGGAACATAAATATGTATTTTGGACTGATTTTATCTTCAGGATTGCCGGTCAAACGATGTTCTGGCTCGTTCGTCTGTACGCTGAATGGAATGTCGTTGAGTACCAGTTGTCTCTCATCCTGACCTGTCGAACATTTTCGGGTTTGGGTCGTGCAGGATAGCTTTTTCACACATGTAGTCCACCTGAACGCGGACGCATAGGCTCACTGCAAAGACAATGCAAAGCAAGTCATTAATACTCAAGCTGTATAATGGCAAGTCGACTGAGACGTACTGATATTCCGACTTTTGTTGATTTTCGTAAATCTGTCCCCCGATTTCTACTTTCTCGGCCGTCCTCCTCTGCATCGCGAGTCTGTCGACCATGACCGAAAGGACTTACTACAGCTGCGTTTTCTGCCAATTTAGAGACAGTGCTCTCCTCCACGGAGCTCCAAATCTATTCAAGACTCCCCATCAAATTCAGTATGTCCATGTCCATGGGTTTCGGACGAGACTTTGTTCCAGCGACTCCTCCGGTGTTGAGAGTACCCAGAAATTCCAAAGACCACCACTTGTATGCTGTCGGGAACTTCTGGTGAATGTGCAGATCCCCCTCATTCAGGCGCGTTCTGTTCGATATAGGCCAACATCATATGTCGAAGAAATTAAACCCGAGGCTCTTTAAAAATCTCCATAAGACGTAATCTGATGTTACTTACGTCGCAGGAGCATCGTGCAATCGAACGCACGATCAAATCCCCATTCCCATGTGTCGCGATAGATTCTAGGTCCAACGACGAAACTGGCGATGCTTTGCTGGCGGTGTCAACTTGAACACCTTGGATATGCCCACCCGCTGACGCAGCGACGGGGAATATTGCCATGGGACTTGCATTCTTCCCATCTACCCGGAGACTCATTTCTTGCTGACAGACGATAATTTCCTGGAGCTGAATTTTCTTGGTGGCCATCGCGCAGCAAATACTTCTGAGCCTACATTGTTGCCCGTTTGGAGTACTGAGGTTGCGAAGAAGCAAGGTCGGTGCTCAGAGGCATTCGTTGTACAAATGTACTTACTCTGGTCAAACTCAAACCCGACGAACGGAGGTCAAAGCACTACGGTGGCAGGGTGGACCCACACGAAACTTTGCCACAAATGCAACCGCGCGAGATGCCAACAAATGATAGAGATATTCAGGGCACATGTTCTCGCTCCATTGCGGTAAACAAGCTCAAGGTTCGGCAGAAGGTTTATTGAGAAAACTACGAATACAGCATGCAATTGTGATACACGGCGGGAGCCGTCAGAGGATGGACGCCATATCCCCAGACGTGCCACCCACTCTTGGACCCGAGACGGATCCCAGGCTCTCCGCGCTCCCCGGACGACGTCATGTTGGCAGATTCCCAATGAAGGCCACCCTCACGTTCCGCCACCCCACGAGGAAGGAATGTAGCCACCATTGTACCCCTGGTAAAGTGATACAAGGATCGTAACCACGCCTTTGGTTCTGTCAAAATTACCTTGCTTGGACATTTGGATTTCGGCGCAGCGTCCTGGCCGGATTGCAAGAGCTGGGCATTCCATCCATCAGACAAAATGTTGTTCGTTAAATCAGGTTGAGGGATTTGGTTCTCCGTTTTGAACGTGCGGGAGTTTGCCCTGCTTTTCTTTTCAATAGGCGAGGAGCCGCACCTTGCCATGCACCATTACCATTCCTGGATAATTGCTCGACTCTTGAACTGAGCGTCTTGAATCCTTCCACTTCCCCTCCTCCAATCTCCATTGCTTCAACCAACATCGTCAAAAGTTGTCGGAGCAAATGGCAGTGGAATATGCGTTTTATCCTTATTTACGACCAAGCTAATCGCTCCCCCCGAAATACCACTGACATCGATTTCTTTCATAATGGCTGAACCGGAGGGAGAGGTGGGGTTTCGTCATCTCCTAAAGCGCGGTTGGTGAATGATGAGTGGTGCCTGCATGTTGAGTCGCGTGGTGAAGGCTTGACAGCGAGGTGCGAACCCCGAACAGGCTCACACGGGTCCAATGGACGCGACCACAATAAATGAGCAAGATGTATCGTTTACCGGGCGATCGGAAACGTACGTGGACCGTCCAGAAGGTCCCACTTTCTGCGGTGTGGATTTGGAGGCGACCGTGCGTTGGTCGTGGTGCTTTGGGTGGAGAGAGGAAACATAGAGGCGGGATTGGGTGTCTCATACCGTGCGTTTGGTGAAGATGGGTACGGAGAGGAAGCAGATGTATGACGTGAGAAACAATGCGGATGGTATATATGTGTGGCCTGTGTGCTGTTTATAATAAAGTGCTGCTAGCTAGAGTCGTAAGCGGATTGAAGAAGATGTGGAGACCCGCGGATTGTAATTTGCCAATTACTAATAGTTATTCGTCCAATTGTGCCGGTTGCCTCCTTCTACACTCATTCATTTGTGTAGTCTACGTCGAGGTCAGATCGTTAACCCCGTCCGTATTGCCAAATTACTGTAACGACTTTCGCCCTCGTCAGCGTTAACGTCCCACTCTCAATTAATTGTGTATTGGTCGAGGATACCCCAGGCGAGTAGAACGGTCACCAGAACATGCAGTGCGTGTGAAGGATTGAGCCATAGGCTACCAGAGAAATGGAATACCTCCTCTATCCGAGTCTCACTGAGCTGAGGTCACCATGAACGGATCATTACGGATCATTCGGTGGGCTTCCGTGGAATTGTTGTGAGGCCAGTTCTGTAACACCAGTTAATTTTTTTTAAGCATGAGTGCTCTAAGCCTGCATACAAGTGGGGACCAGGGTGGAATAATTCGGAGAAGACGTGGTTTGACTCGATAGAAGTCGGCCATGGAGAGCAACGAACACCGCATTAGTACTGGTAACTGCCGTTGATTTTTTGGGACCGTCTCGCAGATCGCCTTGAGGCAACCATGCTGGTGCATGCGCAAATGGAGTAACTGAGGAATCAACGCATGCGGTGGAAATTGATACTTGAGGCATTAAGAGGAGAGCGGGTACAGTGAATGTTTCGGCGACTTCGGAAAATGCGAAACGCTGGTCCTTCTTGTCCACTTAAATTAATTCGACCATAGCGGACTCTTTCCCGCACCGACACTGCGTCCACCACGCCTTATGTGCCTTCTAATAAGGAGTGATATCGTTCACAGATGTTGGGTCACCGTGGGTAACTTTTTCTAGATCAAGGTTCCGAGTCCGTCATCCGTCGTCGCGTCCGGTGCCACCGTTCGAGTCTCACCCTCAACTATCATGGACCCTCTACCTCTCCTCAACTTCTTCACTCATCATGCCTCTGATCAAGCGATGCTCGGTCCGGATGTCTGGCCCATGAAAGAGGAAAGCCATCCTCCCCGCTCTCTCGACGTAACGGACGCCTTCGCTGCAGCCATCGATACCCTAGCCACCATCTGCGTATCTAACGAAGCTGGCCAGAAAGTTGCGATGACTGTGACTTTACCCCCCGACGGTCGGGTGATCATCACTCTTGCCGAGAATAGATGTGGAGTGGAGAACACCCCCAAGTTTCTCGAGCAGCTTTGGCGTGCGTTGGACAGCCTGCGACGCAATCCCTCAGATAAGGTTGAAAAAGGGAACGATATATTTGCCATCACCTTTAGCCATGGAATTCACACATTAAAACGACGTATAAGGAGCCTGTGGATGGGCGCTATAACATTCCATGGTTTTTTGGAGGCGTCAAAAACCAAGAGTGGTGATGAGAGCATCCGTGGGCGGCTTACAGCTGCCTTTACCCTTCTGGCCAAAATCGTCAACCGGCGCGACGCACCCAACCGGGATGAAATGGTTTATCTCGTAGAGGAAATGCATGCATTCTATGACCATTGCCAGGCTCTGTTGAATGAACGCGACACAGTGAGGCAATGGCTCAAGGAATATGCAGGTAATAACATATACTATACAATGTTCCTCCAGGCCTAAATTTGTCTACAGCATGCAACGGGTCTGCGGATTTCCCTCTTCGCTGGTACTTGATGGCGTGCCTTGCCTTGTACCTCAACACTGCATCCTTAATCAAGCTTGCGACTCACCCGGATTTTGATGATATCTTTCGTCGGCCTCTGTACGTCAAAACACTTCAACCGGACAACCACACTTTGGATTATCCTCTGCAGAAATCATTCTGGGACTCATACATCGCTGACATCCTCGACCGATGCGAGATACGTGCTGCAAAAAGCCCGAAGCTCTGGCGGGCTTTGGACGAGGAAATCACTCACGCGATAGCAACTGCCAAGGAGACGAAATCTGCGCCAGTACATTGCGAATTGCGTTTGCTTAGCCATCATCATCAGAGTCTTCTCTCACCGCCTGAAAAAGAGGTTGGCGAAGACACCGCCACACCGCCCCAAAACTACATCGGGACATCCGAAGCCCCATGTTATGCATGCGGCGTATTTATGGATGCGTACCGCTCAGAGCCGCGGGATGTGTTTAACCGAATGTACACTCGAAATCCAAAGCCGAAACTGCAAGTCCCATGGGCAATGCCAAAGTTCGGCAATGCCACGGTAGACAGGTCAATTCAGAGGACTGTTTTCTATAGATTTTGCCTCGACTATGCGAAGTTCATTGGTAGTCAGTTTGGCCATCACCGACTCCCCTACAGCTACCAAACGCGGTCCAAATGGCAATGGTAGTTGATTTCGGGAGGCGATAGCAATGAGGATCGTGTCTCACATGAATGAAGTACATGCGGTAATGTGTAATGAATGAAGGCGCTAAATTTCCAATGCAGTACTCATTGTTAGGAAGAAATTAGCCTGGCGTTGCCCAGTAGATAGCGAGTGTTCTGTAGCCGTCGACGATGTCTGGAAAGGAAGATCATTAATTACTTTTAGATTGTTGAATAGCAGATGGCTGACCATAGAGCATTTGACAAACTCATCCAAGTCATGTCATACTGAAACGTTTCTGTCATTCCAAAAGGCAAAAGCCCGCCTTTGACGCTTTGGGTGTATGGCGTAAATGGTCGTCAAAGGTGGAAAGAAGTATATGATATGCCGTTGATGGCTCAACTTGAAGAAGTGTTTGCTATTTAAGTTTCCTTTTCGTGTTCCCCAGGTCGGCGCTTGCGATAACGATTGAAGTCGGCTTAGGAATCACCTGGAAATGGAGTGAGTGATAAACTGATCGGGTGATCTCCAGCCCAACTACAAGTATAGAGGGTGAATTCATGGAATTCCCGCAACTAAAATAAAATAAATTTTAGTCTGACTATTCGAATACAATACGACTGCCCAATATTACTGTAGTCGGTTTGGTCAGTTCGTCTCCAGAAGCGGGGGCTTTGGTGATTACAGAGGCCGTCATCTAGTAAGGTTACAAATGCTTGCAATTGACTTCTCCGTCTTCTCGTAGGTAAACCTTCTGAAATTCAATATATGGTAGAACAATTTGGTATGCAAGACATAGTATATACGGTCTGTAGGACGAACTCGGACTGAATTCTCCGTTTTACGATGGCCAACCCTACTGTAATTCAAGGCTCCCACATGTTCTCAGTCTCGCGATAGCCCCACATTTCTTATCGGTACATAGGCCACGATGAACGAACGGACCAGAATGAACTGACCAAACCGACCTAAGAATTGAGCATTTCGCGCAATTTCAGGGATGTGCTTCAGTTTTGGTTTCGAGGTCCCGGTTTTGGCATTGTAAACATCGCGTCTTTCTTGCGTTGCAAGTGCTTTTGTTGGCGATTGGGACGCATTAGAAGCGTTGGGTAACACTGAAACACTTCAGGGTAACAATTGCATGTGCCTCAAATGGCCCAAAACGAGGTTAAACTTGAGATTGGGTTTCGCGATCAATGAAAGTTTCCGTAAGGGGATAAGTTGAGACGCACAACCGCCGCAACTGCCGTCATCGCCTAACTTATGACTCACAGAGTGGGTCCGATAGAGTTAGTAGTATCTTGTTACGGTTTGATCCGATCGGGCCACGTGGCTCGATTACGAATGTGCCGGTCTTCGGACACCCCAGACTGGATTTCCCGCCTGCAGCAAGCCTGACATAGGCAAAAATTTAATATAAATCTAAACAAATCTATTTACTATCTACTACAGGTGTTAAAGGAGGCGGGCTGGCGAGGTAGCTTTAACGACACCCAAAGAAGGCAAAGCGGCGCGGCGGCGCGGTGCGAAAGGAAGGCGGTCCCGCCATCGCCACTGCTGCCGCCGCCGCCGCCGCCGCACTGTGGCCACCCGCCCCGCCCGCCGCTGCCCCGTCTCCGCAGATGCCACACCGTCCGCTCTTGCGAGGTTCCCCGCCCTCGCGCTTCCTTCTATCCCGCCGCGCGTGGGCGTTCGCTTCGCACTCGCTGGCGTCGGCACTTCCTGCCTCCCTGCGTGGTTGGTCGGTTCTCCCTGCGAGGCCTGCGCCGATGCAAGCATCGGGGGGCGATGTGTTCGGCGAGAGATGGACGCGTTCGGGGAGGACGCATTGACGCCGGCGGCGGCGACCGGCTGCCCGAACGCCTTTGCGCCGCTCTCGTCGTTCGTTTCCGGAGTGTTTCGATTGGCGTCCGTAGGGGTCTTGTTACAGGCACTCGTTGGCGTTGGCGTTGGCTGTTATAGAACCGAGATTTTATGACTATTGGTGTAGATAATTGAATACACAAGTGATATAATGAAATACCTTTCGTAAACGAATATGTGTGTTCAATAGAGTCGTCTGAGGCAATGAGAGGGTGATAGG
>ML170401.1:3561-15357 GCA_004355085.1 Rickenella mellea | reverse complement strand
ACCATCGACCCGAACCACTACCCAGTGCCTTTCCTCCCCACACCGGACATGGAAGCAGACGCGCCGCTGCCCGAACAGGTCGTGCAGTATTATCGTGCGTCGACATTCGCGTTGACGTTGGATACGTACAACAACTCTGCGTCATCATTGGAATGGATGCCTTATGATACCAATTGGGGTGCACCATGGCCCGAGGCTGACGCACCGCATCCAAACGGAGTCGACTTGAATTTCCTCAACTGTATCAATTCGACTATTGCAGCTAGCGTACCACTTTTTGGGTCCCAAAAGAAGCTCTCGGGGGGTGATATAGCGGGGATTGTCGTCGGCTCCGTCGTTGGGTTCCTCGCATTAGTCGGTCTTGCCTTTTTGTGCGTGAAACGGTTCAGGCCGGAGTGGTGGGCGGTGGTGATGAGGACGGAAAAGAGGGAGAAGACCCTCGTGGAAGGGGACAAGGGTTACGCTCCTGTTGAATCGCGCACGTCGCTCGATGATGAGAAGGGTCACGTTGATGTGCAGTCGACGACGCAGCATCATGATGAACCGTGAGTGTTTGGGATACCTTATTCTTATACCTGTGCTATTTTCTTGCGTATCTTGGTCATTTTTCGTCCTGCGGTTCCTTTGGAGCTTGGCTCTCATCACGTTCATTTTTTCACATGACTGTGTTTGTTTCGTGTTTTATTTGGGACCTCGTTCATTTCTTACAGCGGATATCATGTTACAAATTCGTGTATTCAGCAAACCACGTACTCGTATAATGTTGAGATCAATAATTGAAGGAATATATAGCGTTGGAAAACCGTGATGTGATTGCGATGCGATATTCTAAGAAGAAACGTCAGGAGTGCATGGGATATGACCGCTGAAGATACGATACATGGGAATGAACTGATTGTAATACGCGGTGAATACGACGTGAGCGAGACGGCCATTGGCCAGTCCCGCAGAACCACAGGCTATTTTTCGGGAGATCGCAACAACAACTAGACCTTTTGCACCAACGCTGAAATGCTGAACGACAAGGTCTTCTGGCGCAGATCTCCAACGGGCCATATTCCTGTTCCTGCGAAAGATCAGTTCAACCAGGAAGTTCCAAAATGGAGTCAATCGTACCAATAGCACTTGAGGTCTCACAAGACTAGGCCCCTCCACCAGACGTTATTTTGCCTGAAGTACGCAGTGAGAACTGTTCTGCTGTTCAATTTTTATGGGAGGTTTTATCGTAGGTGATCTGAGATGCAGTATGTAAAAAATGAACTCATGCGCACTCACGCGCAATCTCCGGCAATAAGTTGATGCCTTAGAGACCTCAGAGACGGAGAGAATATGGAATCAAACTCGCGATCACCGCCGGCTTTGAGCCCTTTCCCGTCTAAACTCTATCACGAATGGCTACTAGGTGGACTTCATCTTTATTAATAATGTAGGTATGCTGGACACCGTTGTGCGATTGTTGACGAAGAGGCTCTCCTCGTAGTAAGATACCCAACGTAGTTTTGTAGAGTCCGTGTTCCACAACTGAGCCTACGAAAGCTGGCCGAGAGGAGTGGAAAGCGACACGTCAAAGAGCATAACAAAATAAATTTATGAACGTAAGCAGAGCAAAAGTCGGGAATGGGCGGCCGAGTCGAGAGGCAAGACAAATTCAGCGGCCAGCTGATGTAGCTGCCCGAACGATTTTTCTGAATAACGTAATTTTTCAAACGCGTGACGAGTGACTAACTCTTCATCAGCAGATGCGAACTATGGTGAAAACCGGTGAGAACGAATGAAGTCTCGAACAACAGTGATGATTCTTATCGCGGTAATTGCTGATATCCGGTTGTCACGGTGAAGCAAGTTTAGAAACGAAACCTAGGGTCTGTTTGTGTTTGGATCAAGAACGACGAGTAACACGGTCGCTCACGGTCTTAAGCCGATCTCGCCAGCGATCTCCAACTTCCTGGGCAATATGGGTGAAGTTCTAATGGTTTACTTCTGCGGATCTTGCCAGGTTATTCAGTCGTTCGATCCAGACGCATTCTTCTGCATTCTTGTCAGCACGTGTTATCGAGCAGACGTCGTGAATAACTGCTCACCACCTTTGCGTGGATCGTCAATCATTACCGGAAAATCAGCTCCACACTGATCTACGGGCACACGCAGTACGTCACGTCGAATTTTCGTTACCCTCTGACCGAGTCTTGACGTGGCTGTGAGATATAATGTTAGTCCGATCATGAAAGAAGCCAAAGAAATCGTCGGAAACTGATAGCCGTTCATGCCAAGAATTTCTTCGATCTTTTACCACCTTCATATCCAAATTGCATGGTCCACGGAGTCATACACCGCAATGATCCTTGAATAGCTCTTGATTGCGTTACTCCCGTCCTGCTCTATAAAAGATGGCCTGTCCTATGCTAGAGAGAGTCAGGTCGACCCTCCCTTCCCTGCAACATATCCAGTATTATTCGTCGAGCCCGGTGCTCTTTCTTCACCTCACGCTTTAATCGCTCATCTACCATACTTTGACCCACATCCACCCATCCGTCATTAAGAATGGTTCAACTACGCACCGTGCTGTTTGCTACGATTTCCGTTTCCGTCGTGCTTGCTGCTCCTCAGGATAAGCGAATTGCTCAGATAACCTCGGATGGCCCTGCCGCATGGGCTGACGCCTGCGTATGTCCCAACATTCTCGGTTACAAGTTTGCAGGAGTGAAAGTCTTACCATCTGCAGACTTCAAGCGGCGGCGGCAGTAAATGCGGTGACATCAAACAGAAGGCAGCCAGCACCCTCCTTGCCGCGGGAAAGAACTGCGACCAACAAGACGCTGCGGACGATATGGTCGACCTTTCGAAGACCTTGAAGAACGCCAACATGGTCAGGCTCGCTCAACTCTTCGTCCAGCAGCCACGTAACGCTGTGCGTTCCCATTCAATATCTCCCTCCTGCTGCCCCTGACAATATTTTATTGGTCTCGACAGCCGGACAAGCTCCAAGTCCCTTACTGTCAAAAGGCACCCAGGAACGCAGAGCTCAGCGGCCTCTTTCACTGCCAATTTGCAGGCTCGGATTTCACCAAGTTCAGCGGCGACCAGACCGGCAACCTTCCCCTTGGTGTGAGGACTGTTACTCCTCCCGGCTCTTGTCCAGCGAAGACGGATGGACCGGTTCCTGACGGAATCCAGCTGAACACCCTCGTGAAGAATCCTGGTGTCAGGTCAGTGAGAGCAGACACCGTCTATTTATCCCTTCATCATTTGATTGAAAATTACCTCCCCCAGCGGTGGTGAATCCGTTGTAAACGCCACGTCTACTGGTACAGTTGACACAAGCCGCGCACCGAGCGTCGTCCTAAGCCCAACAGCGTCTGCCACTCCTACGGCTATTGTAGCTCCGGTCACTGGCGCAAAATCCTTTACTCTTCGTATGTCTGAAAGTTTTCGCATCACCTGTTCACCAATCTAACTTATAGTATACAGAGAACGGTAAAGATGCACAAACTCTCAACAAGAAGTTTGCAACACTGTCCGCCGATTCTACATGCACCACTGGAGAGGACGGTTGCATTAACGGACAGTTCGCTCAATGTGTTGGTGGCAATTTCGCGGTTACGGGGTGTGCTGGTGGCACTAAGTGTTTCGCCCTCCCGCTCGTTAACAAAGCCGGCACAGTGAGTCTCATTCGTCAAACAGCGAGTTGTTGTTGAAGCAGATTTCCTTTTTTTGCAGTCGATCACCTGCTCGACGGACGCCGACGCGACCACTCGCATCGCCAATACTGGTGCAACCGGTGGCATCACCGGTGCATAAACTGGTCTGTCGGTATGCCAACACCTGGTGAATCTCTGCAAACTACACGGAAAATCATTTCAGGCAGGCGCATATATGACGTGGTAAAAGGTTCGAATTAATTGACAATTATGGCGGGAGAGGAAGCACCGTCACACATCTCGTATTCTTGGTGCTAGGGAAGCCGTTTTACATGCGGTATATTTTATAGAAATTTGTTCATTCAGACATAATGATTAGGGGTGAGACCGATTGACGGGTGGATATGTCAAAAGTCCCCTTGGATGCTTGTGACTATTTCCCTTCAGCGCGAACGTGTCTAAGTTTCAAATCCCCGTCTCGAATGTAGTACAAAACACAATGACGGAGTGTCCCACCCATTCATTCCGTACGTCGTCGCAAATTTTGCCTACTCAGAAAAAAAGTGTATATTCTCGTATGCGCGACATTCTTCACTTCATCAACTCTGTAGTCTCCCCTGTCTTTCCTGAAGCATTCAGGGAAATGCGGCGTATGGTCGAACGACCACGGGGTTTCTGGTGTCGGCATGTGTGAATGGTAACGCTGCAATCGTGCTGTTTATTCTCTATTGGTGGGTATTTTTCACGATTCAATCACTCGCATCTTCCATTATCAGGTCACCCGTTGAGCATTGAACTGCAATTGAACCTCAGGGAGCGACACAAACACGTTATGTCTGACGCAACCATCATCAAGAAAATTCCGAATTCTCGAAGATTCACCTCACCCTTTTCCATCGTAACTCCTCTCATTTTCTACAACTCAATGCCAAAACACAAACCGACGGTCCTTTCTCTTCAAACGTTATGTGCACCCGCCCGTCAAATTCACAAAACAAAAACGACACCTATACCTTCCTCCGGTGCTGTTGTCGTCTCCCCAGACATTGTTTTAGACGTTGCAAATGACAAATTCTGGCGTGCATCTATTTTTACCACATGTCTATAGCCATTATGTTCGGTGGCTTATGCTCGAGTCGCGTGGCCGGCACACATATTGTATTTTATTTCCCATTAATTGTTTGAGTTGTTTGAGATATCTCGTGGAGAGACTAGCGCATTCTTGTAACTCGAGGACTTCGAACTGAATCCACGTGGGGCCGCTCTGCAGTTCAGCCAGAATGAAGCGTATAGCGGAGTCCGAAACATCGCTGCATCGTATGAGACGCAATGATAATAAGGATGGAAATGTGTGGCTATCCTGAAATATTCTCCGCAATTGGCATCCAAATGAATCGGAGCCCAAGTGGAGGTGTTGAAGGGACGGAAGCCTCGCAAGAACAACGGGAAGGTATCCTGCTCAAATGGGGTACTCGTGTTGGTTAAAAAACGAAATGTTTTCAAGGACGGGAAGACAGAACTGTTCGGAACGATCAACTGTAGGTTTCGGTCAGCTGACCGGTAAATTTTGGTCTTCAATGTCAAGTTCGTGGCAACAGGTGCTTCGAAGGTGGCCCAAACACCGCCTAAGAAAGACCCTACTTCTCTGTCGCTACCGGCAAAGTGCAGCTCAAGGTGCTTCAAGGTGGGAAATGATAGGTGTGCAGTCGAAGGTGTGTACAGAGCGTTCATCATGTGGGCGCTGAAGCGTATCACGACGATTTCCAGTGCTGTGACGTGGACTAGCGCTGCATTCAAGTCCCTGACGTCCCATCCATTACCGCTTGTTAACTCCAAATCCATTGCGACCAATGATTTAACAACTGCGATCTGTGGGATGGACTTTTGCCCTTTGAATTCGACCAGCGACGGCATGGTCCATGTGCTATATGATAGCATAATCGGTGCCCAATTCGTCGTACGGTTTATGAAACTGATTTTTTTGAGCATGGGACAGTTGAGCATGGGACATTTGAGGTTTTCATATCGGTTAAAAGCTTCAGTAGTTTCCTCTACAACCTCGTTGTCGATGGCGCATCGGAACTCGCGCCACCTCTGAGTGTGTTTCGCGACAATCTGCAAGAAATTGTCCACGCGTGGCTTAAAGACCATATACGAGTCCTTCCTAAGGCTTTCGTTGAGAGAGACGACAAGTTTGTGTAGCGCGGGAACGAGACAAGAACCTGTTTAGTTCGTCGGAATTCTGCCCATTGTGCACGACGGACCAGAGCCGAGGGCAATGAAGAGCAACCCGCCTGAAGCGTTTGTTAACGTGCGACATGTCGATCGAGTAGTTATTACCCTCGCCATCGTAAGTGTTGTTCCACTCGAATATTTCCGCTGAGGTTTCGTCAGGGAGTGAAAGGACGGTCGTCGGATTCCGACTTTTCTTCTTTAAGTTTTGCTCTAACAATGAAACGCCATGACTCGCCGTAACGGAGAGTGACTGTAAGGCAGCGCAAACGTCCTTGAGCTCCGCTAAATTGTGATGCTCAGACGGCGGCAAAATGGTCGTCGACTTGGACGACGAGCTAAGAGATCGTTAGCTGTGAGTCACCGGTATCCTAGCATAAAAGCACGCACTGCGGGAGCCAGGTGCTTATATCAACATGGCCACCGGACTCCTTCACGCGAGCTAAACCTTCACAGATGACGTCCAACGTATGGTGGGAGATATGATTTGTATTTGTGTTGTTCAGAGTGAAATTTTGGATTTCACAAGCCGATTCTTGGATCTGTGGAATCAAGGTTCTGACGTGCTGGAACGCGTTCATGACAGAGTCCATGAAAATGGAACTATGGTTGAACAACCGGTTTCGGCCGTGTCACAACCACAGCCACGCGCATGAACTCGCGAGGCAATATTGTTTCTCCTGCTTCTGCTCTACTACGCCAACTAAATAGGCCGAGCGTTTAACTCACTCATGCCAAATTACATTAACCATTGTGTGCGATGCTTCACATTCAAACCCTAGCCCTCCGGTTCTGCAAGATCGTCTCAACTCGGAGGAACGCGAACGCGAAAGCTGCCGCGCAAGAATCAGAACTAAAACGCCATCACGGACTCAAGTTTCCACCTCCCCCTTTCCATTCTTCAACTCTACACCATCATGGTACTTTATTCAACAGCCCCTCCCCATCTCATCCGATCCTTTACGAACGTACCACGCTTCCAAGATGGACCGCAAATCGTTGAAATTTCAACTTACACATCCTATGCTCATGTGCTGATGGAGCATTGAATACCGAATGTGAATTTTAATTCTTTCTCGAATAGACGCTGATTTGCCTGCAACCACAGACCACTTTATGGATCGCATTCACACCTCCACTTCAAGTTAGCTCGCTCAGCATCTTCCACGCTCCGGCTCCATTCCGCAAATCCTTTGACATCCAACTCGCTCTATGCCAGATCCTTTCGAGAAGGCTTGGTGCTTTCGCTCTTACCGACATTTGACATCCCGATGAGCTCACAACAATAATACTACACGCCATCTCCTTTTTCGACTCTCCCATCATCAGCTCTCCCTCAACCAGACTTTTCAAATCTGACAGCTTTCTAGCGTTCATTATATCCTCTGAGATATCGTGTCCAAACCATAAACAAGACGGATGGCTGGGATAATCACAGACTCGACTCGCCACTCTCGGCAATGACTGACCGAACCTTAGATTCCGCTTCGTCTGGACCTTGCTGTTCCGGAACTCAATCACTATCCACCTATTTAACTTCCTCCGTTTGTCTTTCCGAAATCGAGTCTGATGCCCGAATGACACTACTGACCATATGAGACGGTATCCAAGAGAAATCTTTGGGTTTTACGGCTTCCTGCGAGAGTGGGTATTCATATTCCTATCCTTTTACCTCACTATAAGTCTTCGATCTCATTTCGACCACGGTTCTAGTCCCGTCAAAAATGCGCGTGTGGTGATGCACCATCGACCCTTCGGTCCAACGCTCACGAGAGTCGTTTCGACGTGATTGTGCTGATAGGCGCTGATGGCGGACCCATGCAGAGCCAAAATTCGCGAGGGTTGGTATGGAGCTCTTGGGAATCATAGTTGCAAGGAGATGAAATTCTTAATGAAAAGCGGTGGTCGTTGAATTATGTGGGTGTCTATATCAACTATGTCCGTGATAAATGTGGGAATCTAACCTTTCAGTAAGGTCACGATAAGATTTGAAAGATTTTCCAAACCAAATTCTGTAATTGTGAAGGATTTAATTGAACCGTTACAGTTTCAGGATACAGTCCAAGCCACCCGTACGCGGGGTATGTTACGAATATCGCACTTTATTTCCCATGGCTTGTGTGAGTTGTTTCAGATATCTCGCCGAGAGTCCAGCACATCCATGTAACTCCAGGATCTCAAATCGATCCCATGAGGAGCCTCGCCGCAATTCAGCTAGAATGAAGCGTATAGCGGAGTCGGACACATCACTACAATGTTTGAGACGTAGTGATAATAGGGGTGGGAATGTGTGGCTATCCTGGAATATTCTTCGCAATTCGCATACAAATGAATCTGAGCCCAAGTGGAGGTGTTGAAGGGATGGAAGTCTCGCAAGAACGATTGGAAGAGTGTCATGCTCAAATGGGCGACGCGACTCCATTAGAAACCAAAATGTGTTCAAGGCTGGGAAGACACCATCGTTTGGAATGATAGCATGCAGGAGTCCGTCGAGTGCACCGTAAGTACTGCACATCAATTTCAAGCTTGTGGCAAGAGGAGCATCGAAATGACCCATTACACTGCCAATGAATTCCTCTGCGGTATCGCTACCATCACTGATGTGGAACTCCAGCTTCTTCAAGTTGGGAAACTGTAGGTATGCTTCCGAAGGTGTCGCTGTAAAAGTGGATGTCAGGGAAGCGCTGAAGCGTATGAAAAGGCTTTCCAACGCCGTGGCGTGGTCTAGCGCTGTCCTCAAATCTCCGATGCTCCACCCTCCACCGGCTGCTAACTCCAGATCCATTTGCACCAAAGTTGTCACAACTTTGCTCAGCGGGATGGCATTCTGACCTTTGAATTCGACCAGCAACGGCATAACCCAAGAGCTACACGATAACATAACCGGTGGCCGATTCGTCATACGATTCATAAAAATAATGTTTTGGAGCGTAGGACAATCGAGGAGTTCATATCGGTGCAAAACCTCCGTTGTTTCATCGCCAACATCATTGTCGATGGCGCATCGGAACTCGCGCCACCGCTGAGTGTGCTTCGAGACAACCCGCAAGAATTCATCCACTCGTGGCTTGAAGACTATGTAAGAGTCCTTCAGTAAGCCTTCGTTGAGCGAAACGACAAGTTCTGTAACACCGGAACGAGCCAAGAACGTATGTAATTCGTCGGCATTCTGACCATTGTGCATGACGGACCAGAGGCGAGGGCACTGAAGAGCCACCCGTCTGAAACGTTTGTTAACGTGCGAAATGTCGATTGAGCAGTTGTTACCCTCGCCGTCATAAGTGTTGTTCCACTCGAAGATTTCCACTAGCTTTTCGTCGGGGAGTGAAAGAATGGTCGTCGGATTCCGGCTATGCTTCTTCAATGATTGCTCCAACTCCAACACCACAACTCCACAGCTGGCGGTATCAAGGAGTGACTGCAGGGCAACGCAAACATCCTCCAGTTCGGCTAAACCGTGACGCTTATCTGACGACACAATGGACGTCGACTCAGACGACCAGCTAGGATCTGTTAGCTGTGATAGCGAACGCTAAGCTTGGATAAAATACGCACTGCGAGAGCCAAGTGTTTATCTCAACGTGACCATCAGACTCCTTCACTCGAGTCAGACCTGCATTGATGACTTCCAATGTATGATGGCTAATTTGGCTCGTGTTCAGGGCAGGATTTGGGCTGCCACAAACCGACTCCACGATGTCCAAACGTTGAGTTAAAGATTTGATCTTAGCAGCATGCGCATCGATGTGTTGGAACACGCTCATGGTAGCGTGCAAACGAGCGGTGTTGGTACTGACACAGCCACAGCCACAGCCACGTCAACTGTGGATCTGTCCGACCGTCTTTTTGTGCTTAGGCCCGCACTTACCCGCGCCACCTTACCGTCCACTTACTGCCCACAAATTTGCGGCATCAGCGAACCGTTTGGATTGGAAGACTTTCGCAGAGGAGAATAAAGAAAGGTACAGTAACCACCATTCTATTATGTAATGTATAAAACCTCGCTTGAACTGATTCCACGTTCCGGGCTTTGGCACATTTTCTGTAAGCCGCTGCCAACCCATGCATTCTAACCAACCCCAACCGTCGCAGCGGGCCTGATGTTTTGCTCCTACTATAGGAGGTTGAGATGTCACGAATTTGACGTACCTGCCTGGCTCACAACACCACGACCACATGTCCCTCCATCCCATCTCCTTTTCAACACTCCATCATCGACTCTCCCCCAATCCCATTCTTACATCTTTCAAGCACTATTTAGCCCCTCCGTTTTGTCCATCCAACGCATAAAAGACGGGAGGCTGGGGCTATCACAAGATCGAATCTGGGAACTCCAAAAGATGGGTGATGGATCCTTGGATATCACTTCGCGGGGATCTTGTTACCCGGAGACCCCCAAACATCATTCGGTCGTTGTATTTCCTCCGTTTTTCTTTCGAGAAGCGCATCTGGGTGCCAGGTGGGGACGCTATTGGCTAGGTGATAGAATTTAAAATGATTCGGTCTGAGCTTGCTTGGTCCTGCGTGACTGTGCGTACTCCCATTCCATTTTTGTTCCTCATTAGAACTTGCCGATCTCATTCTAACCACAGTTCTAGTCCCGTCAAAATTGCGACCATGGCGAGGCATCGTCGACGCTTCTGCGGAACGCTCACAAGGAGTCGCTCGACCCGATTGTACGTCTTTCCGTCGATACCGGCTTCACGTTGAGGTGAGATTCACGAGGGCTCCAGGGAGGCGGAGCTGGACGAAGATGGAGTGTCTGACGGGCAGGGGATGCACGATGGAAAATGTGGGTTTCTTTCCACAGTTCCTTTTTCCATTCATATTTTCATCCCTCGTTCTTATTCACCGGATTCATTCCATATACAGTTCTCCTTCTGCTACGCACCTCATCATAAGTTCGCTTCTTCACATGGATACTTCAACTACGCATCAGCGGAAAACATTGAACGCGACTGCACCACCATTGATGGACGGGCGTAGTCTCATTTCACACCATGTGCTGAGGTGAAGCTAGGAGAAACGTGATGTGGTACTGGTCATTAACAGGTCAAATTTTTAAGATAAGATGTGCGAATGCACATGTGGCATCACGAGAAGGTGGATGATGATTAAAGATCGTTGGTGTTCGCGGCAATATTTTGGTATGGACGTTCTCGTCATCGTCGCACAAAGCTCTCACGCATAATCTAGAGCATCAATCGGTGCGCAACGGTGGGACACCAGTGAGAACCGGTGACGGTGCGTAACCGGTTCGCACCGGTTCTCACTGGTGCAACACCGGTGTGCACCAGAACCTAACCGGTGTGCACCTGTTATCACTGGTGCGACACCGGTGCGCACCAGTTTCTAACCGGTGTGCACCATTTATCACCGGTGCACACCGGTGCGCACTTGTTATTCACCGGTGCGCACTTGTTATAACCGGTGCATTTGGAGGTGAGTGCAGAAACTTATTATTTTTGTCCAATAACGCCCTTCATAGTTTTTCGTTTCATCGACATTCCGTGTCGGACGGAACGGATATACAATGGACGGACGGTGTTAATGGCGGTGTAGACTCGCCCAGCCACTATACAGTCCATGCTATCGTAACTCCTGGTGTCTGTGTTCATCCGCCCACAACTATTTCAATAATTCGGATACCTTGGTCTTTTCCCAGACAAGATCCATCCATTCCCATTAATGGGAATAGCGGAGCGTTCTCCGCCTTAGAAATGCGCTGTCATCAAATTGCATAATTGCCGTATATATTGCAGTTTATACAATTGGTGTGAAAAGAGACAGAGATTCAGTAACCACGACGCTCCTAAGGTAGCTCTTGACTTGTCCTGGGAGTGTTCCATCCAGATTCAGATGGGCTAGGCAACCGCCCTTCGTCCTTAGGGCCTGAACCTGGATTGTTCGATAATCCGAAATCCCT
>ML170400.1:0-15391 GCA_004355085.1 Rickenella mellea | reverse complement strand
CACCGAGATGTGATCCCGCAGAAGCCCTTCAAGTGGCCAACAGAAGCAGAGGTTGATGCGCTGACTGAGCGCGCAGGTGGTCTGTTTATTTTTGCCTCGACGGTGGTGGGATTTCTGGACGAAAGCAGCTACCGTGCACCGGAACGCTTGTCCAGTATTTTAAACGCAAAACCAACGGCTTCCAGCTCAAATCTGAACCCATATGCCAACCTCGACAAACTTTATCATCAGATTCTCGAGTATATGTTGCACGCTGGACCGGATTCATCAGAAGATACTGCGTTTATGTTTCGCCGCGTGGTTGGGACCATTCTTTTGTTGCGCAAACCGGCTACTTGCAAAGACCTCAGTGCGTTGCTGAATATAGGGAATACAGGGACTGATATTGTCGACGTCAGAGGGGCTCTAATGCACCTTCACTCAGTTATCAAGGTTCCAATGGAAGACCAGCCGATGGAGGCAGAAGACGGGCCAAGCGAGGTGGAAAATGCGAGCAATGAGGAGGACGATGAACCTAGCAAGATTGAGATATTCCATAAATCATTCCATGACTATCTCACCGACACAGCACGCTGCACAGATATTCGTTTGTTCATCGATCCTCACATCCAGCATAGTATAATTGCAGCCACCTGCCTGAATGCGATGATTAATTTGCTTGAATCATTTCCTAGCCAAAACATATACAGGGGGGAGGCTCCAGAGGAGTGCTACAACATTCCCGAGTGGCTATGTTATGCTGGCTCCGAATGGACTGAACATGGTGTGGTGTGTCTACAGGACGCCCAGCTCCTCCATTTGGCCAAACTGTTTTTTTCTACGACATCACTGAATTGGATTAGATTACTTGCAATGTCAGAAATGGACCTTCATTGTTTCATGCGTTGCATTGAACAAGCGGCTCAGCTGGGACTAGTATGGAGTCCATTCCTGTCGATTTCTCTACAGCATCTCGGAGCTTCGTTATCCATTCCCCTCGGGGCGAACAGAGACGATTTTAAGTGGGGCCTGGCCATTCAATCATTCACGTTTGCATCTGTCCTGGCAGTTGGGCTTCCGCCAGCTGATTCCGGATGTTACTTTGCATGTGGATTTATCGATGTTCTCAGTCCATTCTCGATGATATCATTTAGTGAAATCAATGATTGGGACTTCTGGGATGGCTTTCCGCTAGTATGGTTGGAGAATGCAAGTGTTCGTGCCCGTCCTGGTAGTCCTGCGCAAACTGCATACTATCACATTCTTGGGTGTATTACATTCCAGCAGCACAATTTTGAACAGTCTGTGGAGTGGTTTCAAAGGGCATTGCCGGTGGATGTGCTAGACCACGGCCACAGTTTCGAAGTCCTACGAGATATGGTGGCTGTGCGATGCTATGGTGCTCAAGAATACCGAGATTTCCTTGACGATAAATGGTGTTTGCCTCTGCAGGTTGTTGATAGCTATATCCGATCCCTTGAAAGAGCCCGTGAATGCCGCGCTGACGCCCTCTTTACTCTGGGGAATTTATATTGGATGCGGTTTCAGCTGGTCGATAACGCTTCTCACTCTAAAGACATTGATATCTCCATTCAACACTTACAGAATGCGGCCAATGCTGCCCCACCGAATTCTCTTCGGTTGGCATCCTTGGAAAATCTCGGTCGTTCACTTTGCATGCGCTATGAGTTTTACGGCTCACATGCCGACATTGACGCAGCTGAGCAGTCTCTTCGGGAATATAAAGCACAAAACTGTTGTGATTTGATTGCACGTTTCCTCCCAAGGGATCTTGGCTATGCCATGTACAAATCCTTTAAATTGCGGGGTCAATGCGAAGACATCGCAAAGTCAATCATGTATCTTACGGAGTTTTACGGATCTGGTTGGGATAGGGATGGAGTCGAAAGAGATCTAGATGAGGCTTACGATGCGCTCAGAAAGTTGGAACGAAACAATCCTGGCGCTGCAGTCGAGATCTGGAAGCGCTGCCACAATCCTAAAAATTGGGAAGACGTTTGGACGTTGAACCGTATGATTGACCGTCACTCGAGTTGTTTCGATGAAGCCAGTGATGCAAGTGTTATTGGCTCGGAAGATGATGTCCCAATGCAAGAGGTCTCCATTCTTACAAGCATTAGTACTGATGAGTATGAAGTCCTTCAAGCATTATTACTGATGAGTGGGACCACGGCGAGAGCATAGGGTCTTGGCTACAGACAGGAGAATAACGGCGGTTGATGCCTGCCGACAGCGAACGAAAAGGACCATACACACGAAACCGGACATCGAACGGTTGGATCTATTTCACACGTGCCAAGGAGACTTAGCGAATAATACCAGTTTATTTTATTTGTGGAGACAACAATATATTCATTGTACCTGGGCCATGAACAGGGTCGCGAACGAATGATGCATCAGCATCTTAGAGTGGGTTTTGGGGACGTAGCGACGATGGACTGCCGGGACATCGATGGCCAACAAGATTTGGCGATTGGCGACGGGCAGCGTAATGTTGCATACACGTGAAATCGCGTGTCGACATCCCAGTGAAATGGTCAGGGCAAAGTCATTTACAAAATAATTACTGTACTTCTCAATTTCCTTTTCCATGTTCCTAAAATTTAGCGAAGCAGGATTTCTCGGAGAAAGCGTTCAACTTGCCTCGTAAATGTCACAGACAATGCAGAGCGATGAGCACTTATGTGGAGTGGTCCGAAGCGAGGCCGACTGCCGTGCGTGTAAAGGTTCAAGGTCAGCGGGAATATTTGAATTTTCACATATCTTCGTTATAACGTGGTCAAAGTCCGTGATAATTTGCTCGAGCAGGCAGAGGGAATTATGGGATCCCCAGCATTATGACGCGAAGACGAAGGGTCAGTCATCACCGAGATATTATCAATTAGTTTGCTCTACCACGTCTGGATCGGCGCGAGGTGAGCCGATATTGGCCTGTTATAGACAGCGAGAGAGACGGTAAAATTGATGTTGGATGACTGAGATGGAGAGATTCGCTTGCGTGGCCAAGGAAGTGTTGTAATTTGCACTTGTGAAGAATAAACTTCCGCATTATTACTCTTCGTATCAAACTGGTTACTGTGTCGACCCTCACTGCGACTGCTGTGTTATGTCATAAGTACTCTGAGTCACATTGCGCACCCGTGTGTTCCCCGACGATTTCATTGGCTGTGAACCACTGGTTGAATATCTGTTTGAAAAGCGATATGGATTAGCGGCGAACGGTGATGTGCGAGGACACGACCAGTGCGTGCAACGCCGTGCATGTGGTCATGGACTGACTCGTAGCGTATGGCCACGCCGTATGACCCTAGGTGGTCCTGAACCGTTACTGTGTACAAAGAGATATAATCATCAATGTCGGGATGGAGAAGCTTTGGCCACGCGTTGTTGCAAATGGAAGTTGATCAACGTGCAACAAATATAGCCATGATCTCGTTCGAGAATCTCCATAATCCGAGCTTATTGCATCAGTGTTGAATCGAGACCGTTTGAAATGATTGTATGGTTGAAATGTCGATGCGCAAATTGGCTGGTGGTTAGTTGACGAAGATGGACTAAGGGTTGATTTCTGTTTCGAAATTCAGCACGTAAGTTCCCACGCCGTTCCAAACTTGATTCTCGTCAAGTCCATGTAACGCCACTCTTCAATACTCCTACCCAGTCCCTGACCACGGTTTGCGTCCACAGTACGAGGGAGGAGGGACGGGTAGCCATCACCATCCGCGGTGTTTTCACCATGCATGGTACGTTTACCTAGGCGTTCTCTTTCGTGCTTCTTTCCTTACCCAACGAGTTTAACCTCAGAGCCCCTCCTACATCTCGGTCTGATATACCCACCCAACCAGTGGTCTGAAATGCGAGCTTAACGGTTCCTTCAACACATGAGACGCGTTCGATGAATCCGTTCCGCGAGGGGTTCGTGGACACGACGCAATTTGAGACGCTAGGATCGGACGACGATCACAGATTGTGAATGGACTAGTGTCGTGAAAACACAGTGCATAAGGAAGAATCGCCGATTAAGCATCGTCGGTACGTATCCTTCAAGATTTTCCATCCTCTCAGTCATTGAACTGTGTTAACTACACCACCATGTCACCATGCATCCTCCTCAGACCTAACCAAGCATTCTGACGCGTCTTCCTTTTTGCAGATACGCAAAGTTCGGCCTGGCTACAACCGGGGTTCCAGATCACCTCCTTGCGCAGTTACACGACTTGGATGGAATGAGGATACGCGCCTCCGAGTGAAGCTTCGTTTCTAGGGGAAGCATGGCCGTCACGGTTGCACCTATCGTTTAGGACTCCAAGATTCTTTGTTATGCGCTAGCCATAGGTACGGATATGGCCTTCACCGATCCTCAATGCGCCGACTCACAAATATTACACAGAATCCACGACCTTGCGAAGGAGAAAACGTCCAGCATGCCTGATAAAGGCGGCACGAGAAAACGCTGCATGGGCAGGCGGGAGAAGGAAGAGAAAGGAGGATAGACAGTTAGTCGAACCTATTGGCACCTACCGTGAACCTCAACCCTGCTTCCCCAACCCCATCAAATAAACATTTCTGACGATATCTACATTTTATTGCAGAATTCAGTGTGTATCGTTTTATGTTCCGTGGTCGCGTACTAGCGTCGAGTCTTGGTTGGAGGGTGGTGTCGTTGGTGGTTGAACGAACGTCGAGATTTGTATGGATTCCCCAGTTCGTACGTCTTACCTTCCTTCTCCCTGTCTACCTCGTCACGCATCGACTCGTCATTCCGCTCTGTTCCAAGTATCAGGACTACCTATTCCCAATCCCATGCCTGCACCCTACTCCACACCATTCACGTCCTTTTGCATACCATTGACGCTGACATCGTTCACCAGACATACGTACCGTGACCGGCTCGTCGACGATCCGTGAGCTCTTCGATCGACGCGAACATTACCTCTTCGACCATTGCAGGTTCGGTATGTAACGTGACGTCTCCTTCGCGTGCATCTTGCAGTCGATACCCAACAGAGTGCCACGGGAAGATTCCGTGCATAACCTATCCAGCAGAGGATTAAGTAGAGCATGGATATCGGTGCATGACGTCATTCAATTTTTTTCTGGACTTTCTCCTAAATTCCGAACACCGCACGGCTACGGATGCGTCCGTACTGCGTCACTGTCGGTCTCGTCGACGTGCAAGACCAGTCTACCTACCCAATACTGTATCGCCAAATGCACGTTTCCTCATAACCATACACCATACACCATACACCATACCCTGCGAGTTAAAGGCTGGCTCTGAATTTACACCCTTGGAGTCGCTACCATACGGAGACCGCAGGCGCAGAGTTTACACAACATCAAGGCGAACATTCTAACTGTTCTGTCGGTTTCCTACAGAATATTATGACTCGTTTTCAATGATTTCCGTATAATGTCACATTCAAGACAGTCTTATGAAATTTTCGTAGCTATCTGTCCGTCGTTGACGAGAATGCTTCTCCCCTCAGCCGTGCTTCGGCGGCTCTCTGCTCGATCTCGCCGCTCTGCTCATCTTCCGGTTTCGTCCCATTGGTTATTGCATAGCTCGGTGCGATATATACCTCGCACGCTGCTCTCGGAGGATGACTGTTAGGCGTCTATTGTTGGCGTCTGACGATGGTAGAGGCCTCCCCACGCAATAGGATGCTGCGTCCTTCCATTCCAACCACAGACGCGCAATCGATGCACCGCCTGCTTCGCCCCCTGATCAGATAGCGTCGACGAGCTCCCCCACCCCACCACCATCATCAGACCCAATGCCCCTCCGACGCCGCCTTCCACACCGTGCTACTACCACAAGTCACTCCTCCGATTCACAGAGTAGGGAACCTGGAAGTTCAGCCGTCTTCGATACGGCACGAGCTGCAACCCCTATCGCGCTCACAGCGCTCGTACAATCGACGGACGTCTTTCCGCCACTGAAAAGTGCTGTCAGTTTCCTTCTCCAAGTGCATGATATCTGCGAGGTGTGTTTCTAACATATTCTTTCATCCACGAGTTCGCTTTTATTGACTTGACTTCGGGGACATGAAAAGTAATCGTGAAGGAGCTAACGAGCTTCGCCTGCGCGTAGGAGAGGTTCGAGGCCTCGTGGCGGAGGCGTTCCAGGATGAAGAAGACATCTGTCTGGACATGTATGACGCACTGATACAATTCGACAAGTGAGCAAAGTTATGCGGATAACCCGTTGATCTTAATTGACGTACCACATTCCTGAAGTGCGCTAAACGGCATTCTCATCGCCGTGGACGACGTTCGGTGGCGAAAATCACGTCTCTCGCGCTTAGCGTTTTCCGCTCGGGATGCAGAGACACTACGTACCGTCAAGCAACATCTGGATGACGCCATGAGACTTTTAACGGTACGTTTCATACTACGACGTTGGCGATGATTTCGCATTTAAACGGATGTTTTCGTAGCTAATTATCTCGTTGCACCAAAGCAAAACCCTCCGCTCCATGTCCCAGACCGTTTCTCGTGTTGAGGTGTGTCCCCCAGGTGTATTCAGTGAAGCTGTGGGTTTTCTTACCCTATCGAGGAAAGCAGGGACTTGTGTTCGAAGTGGGACATATGAGAGCACAGCTTGCAGCGCCTCGCATAGCCTTCCTTAAGGCGGTGCCACCCCTTTTTTTTTTGCAACGAAAGTATAAGTAGCTAACCCCCATTTCCGTTTTCATCCAACTCAAATTGCAGTCCTTCCATCTCCCCTCCCCGCACAATAGGCAGTATGAGGCTCGCAAAGCCAAAGGGCGCTGAACTGATTAGCGTACAGTAATACCAAATAAAATACCGTTAATTTGTATTCCTGACACCCGCACAATACAACAGCCGTTCATCTACGTCTGAACACTGTCTCTGCTGCTCGGCGGGGTCTGCGCGTTTGACCTTAGCAGAATTTACGATTACGTAAGGGCACACGACATCCAATTTGGTTCGACACCTTCTGCATTCGTCAACCATGTCCACTTGAACCACAGAGCTCTCTACGGGTGCTGTCACACTACCCTCGCCCTTTCTTTCATCAGGTTATTACCACATATCATCCTCCAGAACACGCTCCGCACCGCTCCATGGTTCTAGCTTTCAAAATCGCACCTCACACGCCTGTCTAACTGTTCGCTCATGGCTCACCTCAAAAGGCGCGATCGATGAATTCGATCCGTGACATGTTCGAATGCTCGCGTACACGATGAATGGTGCTAACCGGGACTTTGGGGTGATGAGGACACTGGAACGTCAAGATTGGAATCGCGCCGCGATGGCCAGACGACCTTTAGTGATAAAGGCTGCAAATGGGGAAGTCACGAAACAGTGTTGAAGGAAGAATCACTGACTGTAGTTATCATCACCGGTACGTCGTTCTCTCTACCATCCTCTCATTTGCCACCGTCTCAATCCCATCACCACACGTCACCACCCATCCTCCTGCAGCCTATATCTGATACTTCTCCTTTTCATCCAGTTACGTTCCTGCCCGGCTCATTCAATACCTCGCGTACGATATCGCAGCATTCGAAACCACGGTCCCAGACTTACTTCAAGCGCGGATCGCGTCCAGACTGAATACACGCGAGAACATGGAAATGCTTCGCCTCTTGGTGGAACATGGCTGTTACGCCTATCGGTTCAGAGGCCCTGGTTTATGCATTAGCTATAGGTACGTTGCGTAGCGCATCACCGATAATCTCTGCTTGGACTCACACACGTCCGCAGAACCACGACTATGCCGAGGAGATGACGTACGGGATGCAGGGATAAAGGCGGTGTGAGATGGAGGAAGGAGGAAGGGAAGGGTGGAAATGCAATTTGACGAAGTTACGGACTCGTATCGTGAGTCTCTATCCCACCTTCTCAAGCCCATCAGACGAGCAACGCTGAAGATTTGCATCTTTCAGCGCAGTTTCCTACCCATTGTTCGATTCTCCTTGGTGCGGTGTCAGCGACGTGCGTTGGTTCCGGTGGGATGGTTGGTGGATGGAATCTCAATGGTGGCTTTAGTGCGTACGTCCTTCCTTCCTTCCTTCCTTCCACTTCATCATTCCCTTTCAATGTCTTGTCCACGTCGGTTTCAAGTACCCAGGATCCCACACATCCCATCCCGTTTTTGAACACGTTTCATCTTCATCTTTCCACAGCACTGACATTACTATCATTTACGCAGACGTACTTATCGTGACCAGCGACTGAGGCCAAGCGTTGGATATCTGCGAACGACACGATGAACGTACCGTGTTGAGTCGTCCGAGGGCTTCAGTGGGCAACGCCTGCATCCTATATGACGCCACAATTAACGAAAAAACCTCGCTGGATGCACCCCTGGAGTCGCTAGCCGACATGACACCGCAGGAAGACGCGATGGACAAGAACAGCGCTGTATCGAGCGGATGGTCGAGCGGACGCGTGGAGTTTAGCGCGATGCCATTGTATCATTCGACTTTTGCCCGCAAACTTAACCTTGTGAGTTCTGTTCGATTTTGATAGGGCGCGTATCCGAACTGATATCCATTTACGGGGGATACAGTACTTCCTCGCGTCGTGTTCGGAAATTTTTATACTTGCTGAAGAGGACTCATCGTCGGTGGCGCGGGTGATCGCATATCGTACGTCTTCATCCTCCATTCTTCGACATCCTTCTTTCACCGACTCCATACATTGTCGTTTCTCGCCCAAATCCTTACGCCGTTGCTCCTCTTCACCCATCCTTTCCGTGTCGTTCGTGCCTGACCGGCCCGTTTTATTTTACAGGCGGCAAGATCCATTTCACGTTATGGATTAATACGCTGGCGGATGAGGAGAATCCTTCCATATTGTGGAGGGGATGTCTCGTTTGGATGGGATGGGATGATATGGGGGCTCTAGGAGGATCGTTCGTCGCGGCCAACGATTTGCGATATGTGCACGCCTGCGACTTTTTTGGTCTTCCTTGGTCACGATATCTCAGCAACCAATGCGCGATGAAACTACAGCAGAATATTCCGATCCGTTTTAGATTACCTTATAAATTCCTCGGCCAAGACTGTCTCGTGAATTTTTGCACGTAGTTGCCTGTTCGTCAGTGGCAATATTGATTACCTCTTGGCCGCTGAATGTCGTCTCTCTGCGTAATCTACATGCTCGCCTCATATTCCCCTCCCACCTGCTCTGGTTTTCGTCACATTGGGTACAGCATAGCTTGATGCGCACACTGTCATTACAACGCTTCGCTCGGAAGATGACAATTCGGCGTCTACGGTCGATATCTGAAGAAGTCAGATGCCTCGCCGTGCGAGTAATAGGATGCGGTGTCCTTCCAATCACCACACACGCTCAATCGATTGCACTGCATGCTTCGTTCCATGATCAGATAGCGTCAACGAGCTCGCCAGAGAACACGGAGATGCTTCAGCTCTTGGTGAAAAGTGGCTGTTGCGCATATCGGTTCGGAGATGCTCCTTTATGTACTAGCCATCGGTATGTTGCGTGGCGCATCATTGATCATCCCTGATTGAACTCACACGCGGCCTGCAGAACCACGACCGTGCTAAGAATGTGGGGTTGGTAATGTGGGGATAAAGGCGGTATGAGATGGAGACGGGAGAAGGAAGAGATGGGTGGGAAAGCACCTTGACGAATCCACGGACGCCTATCGTGAGTCTCAGTCCCGCCTCCCAGATCTAGCAGACAGAAAAAAGCTAAGGATGTGCATTTTTTTAATGCAGTTTTCGTCGTATCGTCCGATGCTCCGTAGCCGCGAGCTAACTGTGTGCGAGGGTTGGAGGGTAGATGAACACAATTCAATTTGGCTGCGAATGAAACCCGTAATTCGTGCGTCCTTCCTTCCTTCCTTATCTCCTTCCATCCTTCCATCCTTCCATCCTTCTACCTCTTCATTCCTCCTCGATATGTTGTCCACTTTCGGATTCAAGTATCCAGGATCTCACACATCCCATCCCATCTTTGAACCCCCTTTTACCTCTTTCCATGGCACTGACATTACCATCATTTTCCCAGACATTCATATCATGATCGGCAATTGACGGCGAACTCTGGTATCTGCGATCGACATAATCGCATACCACCTCGGACATTCGACGCTGTTAGGGAACAATGCAACAAAACCTCGACCGCGAGGTGAAGGCTGGTTCTGAATGCGTTCTTGGAGTCATTACCCAGCGGAAGACGGCCAAAAGAGTCTCTGCACAGAGTATGCGCGATATGAAATCGAACATCCTAACTGCTCTGTCGCTTTCCAACGGAATATTCCGATCCGATTTCACTGATTACAATTCTTCATTCAAGACCGTTTTTACGAAGATTTCCGCGTAGTAGGCTTGTCCTTCGATGGCGACAAGGCTTACCCAATGGCGGACGGCTGTCTTCTCTTTGCTCGATCTACGCTGCTCGGCTCATATTACGTCCCATCGGACAGTGCATAGCAAGATGCAGATATTGGCAACGACGCAACGCTTCGCTCAGAGGATGCCTTTGGGCGTCTATGGTCGGCGTCTGCTGAAGGCTGATGCTTCCCCGTGCGAGTAATAGGATGCTGTTTATCCTTCCTTTCCACCACAGACGCGAGTTCCAAGTTGCATCATTTGATGAAATCACTGCCGGCGTCGTCTGAGCTTGATATACTCCGCTCCGCCTCCATCCACGGCTTTCGCCCCATTGGGTACTTTATAGCTCGATGCGGATATTGGCATGCATAGTTTCAGCTGCTATCTGTTTCTTAGATTTTGAAAATTCCGGATTTGCAGCAAAGCAGATTGCGTCCTTCGCATCTGAGGTCATTGGGGCATTCTCTTAGCCTGTCATCCGGAGCTTCTCGCAGCCAGCCCCCATCACAGAGTGACTGAATTCGGTCTCGCTTGCCTCCCATGCTCCAGCAAGTCTGTGGTCTGGTCAAAGACCTAATTTTCAACGAAAGCCTCTAGGACGCCATAACAGATCAAACAAAGACCCAAATGTCACGTCGACGCCTTCCTGAAGGACTGCAAATATCATAAATTCTTCATGACCATGAAAACACAATCAGATTACGCAACGTCTACCAAGTTATCTCGGTGTACAATCATAGAAGGAATATGGAAGAGACAGATTAAGTAATATCGCGAATCATTACAGTTTACATCCTGTCTTCCATTTAGTACTGCTCGTAAGTATGCTTCTTCCAAAATCCAAAAGTATTTGCCTTGTATCTTTCTTCTTTTCCACTTGAGAAGGACTTAAAGACGACTTCGCAAGCGAATGACATTTTATGAGGTTTGCCGTGGACAGTGAAGGACATGGCATCATGACCACTGATGCCCTCCCCAAATATAGGAGCCTCCTGAAGAGACCAGTAGGCCGTGTCATTTGGTCGAAAGCATTTCCTGACACCACCCGTGATTGTTGCGGCCGACGCAACTTCCCCTGTCACCTTGACATTCCGGATAACAGCCTTCTCGCTACCTCTCGAAAAGCCGAGCTTCCCATGTTGAGCCAAGCCACCTTCTAAATGCAAGCCACCCTTTCATTGTTCTCGAGGACCTCTTCCACCTGTCGCTGAACTACTGAACCTGTCCACTTCAGCGGTTCAACGCTCTCCACAACCGTATCATGGACAATTATCCTGAGACTTACAGGAGCGACACGATACCCAGCACTAATCGTCTCTGCAAGGACCACATCAGCACGCGTGCGTGCTCCTGGAGCGCCGATACAATCATATTTAACCTTGACCTGGATTTGATTGAACTTGAGCTTTCCACCTGGAACTTGAAATTCCGTTAGGAATGTGGGTGGGTAGTCGAATGGCGGCACTGAGGGTATATTGGCAATTGGCAAGGGTTTAAATGCGAGTGTGCTGGTTTTAGCCTTTTCTCAGAGATCCTGCAGGGAATCCTCCTTAGGCGTACGTTTTTCAAATATTGGGATCACCCTACGTTCCAGCTTCAAAACCAAGGCCAGCAATTTAGCAAGCGACCGTATGCATACCGATACAATAAGCTAGGACGATTGTCGTAGGGCACGCAAACGGTCCTACATGTGAAGTTCAACTGCGTGACAGATACGAGCAACTGTCACGCGTGCCGCTTTCCGCAAGATATTCGTGGACACGACGCATGGTGCTTGCTACTACGGGTTGGTAACGTGGAAATCACGATTGGAGACCCCGTTAGGATGGTACAGTACAGCGGCAAAGATGTGACAAAGATAGTGAATGGACGAGTGACGAAATCTGTCGAATGATCGGATTCGGTGCGTATCTCTTTTGCATCCGTTCTTTCACCACACCGTCTCGACTCCATCACAATCCTTAACGTCACCAAGCTTCTTCCTCTTTAACAAGCTTTCTGACACGTCTCTTTCTTTCCAGTTGCGTTCTCGAACTGTGTCGCTGTCAAACCCTTGCGTCCAAAATTGCAAAATTCACAACCGGGACTTCAGAGTGCTTCCTTGCGTCGGCTGCATGCGTGTTAGAATGAATGTACATCCACCGGGCGAGGCTTGGGTTAGGGGGAGTCATGGCACTGCATTATATCGGGTGGGAGATGCGTCGTGCACCAGCCGTAGAAACGGGTACGTAACACCTAATCATCACTGCGCGGACTCACAAATTGTCCGCAGCACCGCGACCTTGCGGAAGAAATGACGTCCGAGATTGCAGGATGACGGCGGGAAGAAGGCTGCTGGAAGCGTGTACGGGAGACCTCAAGTAGGGGAGGGAAGGAAGGGCAGTTGAACGAAGTTGAAGATAGCCATCGTATGTCTGAATCACGCCTTCTCGGTCCCATCCGAACATCAACACTGACCATATGTGTAATTTCGTGTAGTTTCAATCGTTTCGTTCGATGTTCCGTGTTGCACGCTAGCGGTGAACGTTGGTTGGGGGATACTGTTAATGGATGGAGTTCGTATGGTAACCGCAACTCGTACGTCCTTTGTTCCTACCTTCCTTCTCGCTACGTACTTTGTCCCGCCTCCTCCATATGCGGACCCGCTCTGTTCCCAGTAACCAGGATCTCGCATATCCATCCCGCTCTGATCAAACCCCTTTCCATTCATTTTTATATCTTTTGCACAGCATTGACGTTGGCTTCACTTACGCAGACATAAACATCGCGATCGGCAAGTGAACATACACTTTAGTACCCGCGATCCACAAAACGCCAACCTGAGAGGCGCCGTTCCATAATACAGGATCAACCTCATGCCCTAGGAGACGCTACCGGATAGGGCGAAATCGGAGGAGGTCTCTTAGTGATGGAGGTAATCTCCTTTGGCTAGGGTGCGGTGGTGCGGTGGTATGTTGGAGGAGAATTGTCCACTGAACGACATATCGTGGATTGGATTGTACGTCTTCTCCACCCTTTTTTGCCTTTGATGACGTTTCATATCATGCATGGCCGCCAGTCATAGAATATACGTGATTGGTTTACTGTTGGATCAACGAAGGCCATAATTGCTTGGCGGATGTGATCGGAAATCGTACGTCTTTCCATCTCTCATTATATTTTCCCGCTTTGTCTCCTACATTCATATCTGCCTGATATATGGCACTGTTTTCGTCACATCCCCTGGGTTTCATTGATTCCGTTTCATTTTTTATTACGATTTACGATCCGCACTGATTTTCACCTTATTATCCAGGTACACGCTAAGGGCCACGACGAATGGATCCACACTCCGCACGGACATGATTCCACCCGACTATGTATGGAGTTGCGTGAAGAAACCTTCCACCGCGATGTCTAACTCTCATAGGCACCTTCTCCCTCCGGGGCGTTTCCGCCTGGCTCTAGGCATCCTGGCGACTGTTCGGCGAAAGAGTTTGTTTGGTGCAGTGGCGACCTCCGGTCCACATTTCTATGAGTGGGCGACGCCGACCTTGAAGCTTCAAGGTCTTGTTTGGCAACCGAATTTCCTTGGAATTTTCACCACTCGTTTCGCACATTCTCGGTGAACATTTGCGGATTTCGCCCCGCTGATCTCTCCTGCTGTCAAAACTCAGTCTTGGGAGAGCCACTACGGCGTCCTTATTTCCTGTCCATCCCAGCATAAGGATCTAAACCTCCCATTCGTTCGATTGCATGGAGATGACCCATACAACGACAGACGACAACTTGGCGTGTTACCTGACCGAATCCTGCAGGCAAATCCAGTCTGTCCTGCACAGCACCGAGATGCACAATCCTTCCTCAGCATCCCACATTACGCCTACCTGCTTTCGTCTTAAGACTCCGTCAATATACCCACAATCAAGCCATTGTCGAAGCTTACACTCGATCGATTCATTCCCTATTGTACCGGCAAAGGACACAGTTTGGCAGACACCATGAGAAGGAAATCTGGGACGGATATTATTTCTGCAGCTCGTGTTGCCGCGCCAGCCGCGCTCAGGGTGCTTGCTCAGTCGACGGACGCCTTTCCGCCTCTCAAAAGCGCCGCCAATTTTCTCCTCCAAGTTCATGATATTTGCGAGGTACGTTTTAGACAAAAGTTTTTTACGGGTTTGACAGCTTACTTTCGGGGACAGAAAATGAAGAATAATCGTGAGGGTGCTGATGAACTTCACGTTACCATCGAAGGAGTCCGAGATTTTGTGGCGGATGCGTTCCAGGATACCCCACAACGCGTTGATACAATTCGACGAGTGAGCAAATTTCATGTTGATGCAATAAATATACATGACCGCATATTACAACGATTGTTCTGCACTGAGCCTGAATGCCGTCACTTCTGCTCAGTACGTCGAGCACGGAACCATTGCGAATAAGTTTGGAATTACGTAAAAAATGACTTGCATGCCTGATTTGGTTCGACACGTTCTGCATTCGTCACCAGACCACAAGGCTCTCTACAGTGGTTTCACGCTACTTCCACCTTCGCTAGGGTCATTATCGTACTAAATCTCAGAACCAGTTTCGCATACCTTTCAATTCGCACTACAGGCAGTGTCTCACTGTTCGAGACGCGACAGACGAATCTGTTCCGAGACCTGCTCGAATGCTCGTGTACACAACCCGGGTTACCGTGACTTACCCGCAAGAGTTGGTGAAGTCACGATTGGGGACGCGATGCGATGGTGTGGTGGCTAGATCACGACCTTTCGCGACAAAAGTTGCTAATGGGACGATAGTATGGAAGGGAGACCTATCGATGTATCATCGCGGGTACGTATTTCTCTCGCATCCTCCACACACCCAGCCAATTCCTCAACCCGTCACCACGCGCCATCGTCGACTTGACCAACGTTTCTGATACGTTCCTTTCAGCTTTGTCCAATCACTTTCTAGCCTCAGTTCTTGGAGAATCACATCAGGAATCACTGGTTTCTACCAGAGCTACGCGACCTCTACGTAGGATTACGTAGATCGACATAGACAAGTCAAACGTCCACGTCGCTAGG
>ML170399.1:2604-15444 GCA_004355085.1 Rickenella mellea | reverse complement strand
TAATCCCACACTCACGCGATGCATCACTGCTCTGACCCTGTTCATCTTGAGACATCCTGTTTTGTGAATTATTAGGTGTAGGTGAGCTTCGTGCAGAACGAAGCGCAGGTTTAGGGGGCAGAAGGAATGCTGGCATCACTTTACGTTCCACATTCAGACATTGTAAACAGATTCAATATGTGCAAATGCTCACTAGATGGTTCACTTATTTGACCACCTTCGTCCCCGGAAGTCTCCTTCCGTGCATCTGCGGTGGTCCTTTGGGGCCGAATACTGGGTGTATGCCTTCCACGAGTCTGTCTCTTACTGGATTGTGGTGGCCTCAATATTGTCGCAGATGGTTCTGGAACCTCGGGACTGAGTTGCCTTGCACGTGCGCGGGTCATGCGACCCGTGAATTGTGTGTTGCTGCTCTGTTGAGTGGGTTGTGTCTTTCGAGATCGCGGCTTGGTAACCCTCCTTCGTTTTTGGGGAGATGGGTTGTTATCCTGGTTGGGATCGGAGTCAGAGCCACTGTTGATGGATGCAACAGCAGGTGCAGAGCGAACGGGCTTAGACTTTCGCCGCACTGGAGTCTGAATTGGGATCAAACAGACTGGCAGAGCTCCATTAGACCGCATAAAGACAATGGTAACAACTAATCCCACACTCACGCGATGCATCACTGCTCTGACCCTGTTCATCTTGAGACATCCTGTTTTGTGAATTATTAGGTGTAGGTGAGCTTCGTGCAGAACGAAGCGCAGGTTTAGGGGGCAGAAGGAATGCTGGCATCACTTTACGTTCCACATTCAGACATTGTAAACAGATTCAATATGTGCAAATGCTCACTAGATGGTTCACTTATTTGACCACCTTCGTCCCCGGAAGTCTCCTTCCGTGCATCTGCGGTGGTCCTTTGGGGCCGAATACTGGGTGTATGCCTTCCACGAGTCTGTCTCTTACTGGGTTGTGGTGGCCTCAATATTGTCGCAGATGGTTCTGGAACCTCGGGACTGAGTTGCCTTGCATGTGCGCGGGTCATGCGACCCGTGAATTGTGTGTTGCTGCTCTGTTGAGTGGGTTGTGTCTTTCGAGATCGCGGCTTGGTAACCCTCCTTCGTTTTTGGGGAGATGGGTTGTTATCCTGGTTGGGATCGGAGTCAGAGCCACTGTTGATGGATGCAACAGCAGGTGCAGAGCGAACGGGCTTAGACTTTCGCTTTGGCGTGGTTCGCACAATTAGCTCATTCTCGCTCTCATCTTCATTTCCCTCGCTGTCCGACGAGTCGGAATCGGCATCGGCGGAGTCCTCTGCTGATTGGGCCCTGTTCTTTCTCCTAGTCGGAGGCTTTCGGTAGTTCTTTGACTTGGCAGATCTTTTCTTGTTTCGTTTGGCTGTCACCTGCCTCTCTTTGCGAGCAGCAACGAACCCAATACCGTGCTCCTCAGCCTCCAAGTTATCCTGAAGTGCTTTCCTGGAGACCTCGACGCGTGATAGGAGGGGTATGAAGGGGTTGACGGTCTCCTTAGTACGTGCCCCCTTGCGCAAACCCCTGATCTTGTAGAAAGCGGGGTTTGTGCGAAAGATAGGACCGTATGTGTCTTTACTTGCCTGCCAAATTTTCATGTCGGTTGAACATGGAAGACAATGTATGTGGTTGAAGATGTAATCGATAGCGTCATGAAGTGCTGCAATGTGTTCCTCACCATGTTCCCCCAGGTATCGGTGATAGTCACGAATGTAGCCATAATCCATCAGTGTCTTCCATCTGGAGGTCGCCTTTATTTCCGCAGTTGGCGGGAAGAATAGGAGGTTCTTCCTGAGGGACACAAATGAGGCGCTTGCTTTGCCTTGCCTGGTGGCCCCCTCGATGTCAGCATTGCTTGCCAGAAAGCTTGGTCTGAGGACGGAGGCAAAAATGGCCCTGACCGACCATGCCTTCATGGCATCCTCCAGACAAATGATGCGGGGAATGCTCGGCGCCCTAAAGTGATCTTGTTCAAACGCCTGAAACCAGATGTGCCGGGACATCTTAACAAAAAGGCGTGCGGCGTCGGCATGTCCGTCGTAAACTGGATTCCACACCCACTCCCTCATGACAACTTCTGGTTTATTCTTGACTGCACTGTTGAGCTCCTCCCATGTGGGGTTCTCACCGAGAGGAAACTCGGGGGTTACCTGGCCCTTTTTCCTCATGAAGCGCTCCATCCTGCGCTGGGCTATATTTTTTCGCGCCACTGCCCCCCCACAGTCACGAAGCACTTGATCATCGTCTTCGCCCTCTACGAGAGGCATGATATTGTCATTTCTGAGATCGAGGCACTTTATCATAAACATTCCCCACATCTCCATTTGTTCTGCTTGGTGCAAGTCTTGGAGAGCATGGGTAAGATACGCTTTCATCACGATGGGCGTGATGGTGGCGGCCCTGACCATGTGCATCAAAACGGCGGACAATATGCCCAGGTTACTTGGCAAGGGGTCGCGGCGGAGCAGTTGCAACTGGGTTGCTCGAATTGCTCGATAACGCCGCTCAAGCATTCCAAACCAGACCCTCGATGGGATCCACACGATGGGATCAGATTCTAGGAAGGCATACGCCTTTTCTATAGCTCCCTCCAGCATGCTCCTGACGGCGAGACCACTGGCTCTGGTCTCGTCTCGAACGCCAAAGCCTTTTTCTCGAGCTTTTCTGAACAATTTAATCTTCTTTTCCATGCATTGTAGATAGGTCCGGTTTCCCGAGTATGCATCTCCGTCCTTGCAATAATATACTGGTCTTCCTCCGTCACGACGGACAACCTCGAACGATAGATTGTAGCTGGAGCGGAAGTTGACATGTGTTGCCCATTCCATACTCTTGCTCATCTCGGCTTGCATGCCTCCACAGTTGAGCATCTGAGCGGCGTGGTGCACACGCCCACTCAGGAAGCCGCCATAGTCATACGATTCACGGAGACGGTCAAGGCGCCAGACTCCCACATAGGCAGTATCTTCATCGTCCGGATGGATTCCAACGCCGAGGTCCAAATGTAGCGCCCCATTTCCCGGGTTGAGCATGTGGTTCCAGTGGAGCGCCGGGTATTGGTTTCGCAGAGCATCCCATGCCGTGGACTTGCTACCTTTAGCGCGATGTTCTGTCGATACTGTAGTGTACTGCTTGCAGCCACGAATATCTCCGACGAGGAACCAGGAACCGAACATCGCTAGTTCAGCATCTTGGGCTATAAAGTAATCGATATATCCCTGCAAGTCAATAAGTTGTGAATTGTTGACTGGGTATGCTTTGCCAGTGTTGGTGTCATTGGGGCCATCGCGATTACGAACGTCGTTCGGTGAGTGACTCCAATATGCATTTTGATGTTTCATTCCGACCTTTCTGAGCGCCGGGTAGAGCACCATTTCAACAAACAAGGCATGCACCACGTCCGGAACGCGTGTGATCCAGCGCCTACGGTTTGTATCATCCTGGTGCATGAGCCTTGGGAAGAATATGGCCACTTTAAAGTCGCCGATTTCGCCGAAGTGCGTGTTAGGAATCCTGCTTAATGGCGTCCTTTGGGATTCCCAATCTGTTCGATGTATGCCCATACTTTGCTGATACTCAGTTGGCGGCGGCAGGATCTTGACGTAGACATGGTTGTGGTGGTTGATGGGGGCTTTTGCCTTCTTGAGGGGGCCAGTAAGGATCTTCATTATGCCCGAGATATGCAACTCATGTGTTACATAAATGACGCTGTCAATATCGGTGGAGATGGTGACAGGAGGGTCGGCAGCATGCAGGCCATCAAGATGAAGGGCTATGTTTTTGCCATCCACCGTGCCTTTGAGATAAGGCTCAATGAATGCGACGTCTTCGTTGTCACTCCCAACCAGCGCATGAAGGTCCTCAAAGTCTAATCGGGAAACAGTTGGGTCTGACTCTGCGTCTGTTGGAGGAACGGACTGAGAGGGTGGGTGACTACCATTGCGTTCTGATGCTGAACTCGAATGGAGCGGAGAATTTGGGCGATCGCTGTTTGTGTCTGAAATGGAGCGCGAAATAGGCACAGAATCCCTTCCACCACTAGAGTCAGACTCAAAACCGTCTCTGGAGCCGGCCACTGAACGAGAACCGGAACGTGATTCCGCCCCAGAAGCAGAACCAGCCTGAGAATTAGATTCAGATCCTGTTGTAGTCTCCCTCTTGATTGTGGTGTCCTTTGGTGGGACAGGCAGCAGTCGCTCACTGGGATTGACAGGATGCCTTAGAGATGTCATTACGTGGAAGTCCCTGGGAATTCTGTACCCGTAATCGCGGAATTCTGACCAAACACCTTGTGTCTGGCGGATGAAATCGGAGAGGTGGATGGGGAAGTTGTCCATGTATGACTGGCAGGGTAGTTGCTCTTTAGTGGGACCAAATTCGTAGTCGTCAAAGTCATCTCTGTGGGGGAGTGTTTTAAACTGGATGTGTGGGATGGGGATGTGATTGGTATTTCGCCGCATGCAAGGAAACATCGGTCCTCGTGCTTCTATCCGTACCTCTCTTCTGGGCTCGTCCGCCTCCTCTGAGCTGTCTGTGTCATACCTGTCGTCATCGTGAATGTCCTGTGGCGCACCCTCATGTTGCTCCTCATCAGACTCCTCATCAGGGTACATGACCGTCGCCGCCCTTTCCTCGTCATCTCCGCCTTCTTCGTCATTTGTGGGCTCTGTGCGAAGAGGCATGGCAGTAATTTCCCTCTCTTCTGGATCGCTTCGTTTAGGTGGAAAGAGTATCCTGGGCCGTACCGGACAGCCAGAACATTTTGGACACGTGGTTTTGGCACGCATTAAAGCCCCCATCACGTCTTTGAAAGGTTTATACTCGTTAATTCCCTGTTCGAATGCCAATAGCGCGGGATTCGTCTGTGGGACACGACGGTATTGGCTGGCACATGTTGCCCAGTGCTTAAACCCCGTGAGCGCGATTTCGTACAAGGAGCTGCACAGCCTTTCACGACCCACATGTGCGCATGGGAGTTTGGCTTCACCTGGCTCATCGTGACGATTTGGAGGGGGACGCAGGATTAAATAACGGAGCATTTGACATGCTGCTATATTTGAATCGTTTGTAAGATTCTAACACGCAACAGTGCTACAGGTCAACTCGAAGGAAGATGACGTGTGCAATGAATGGAGTCTCACCAGCTTTGCGTCGACGTAATACACCACCACCCCATTGGTATCTCCGTCGACATTCATGACATCCGCCAATGAGGACCAAAGCACGGACAGCTTGCCACTGACCTCATGAATGGGACACCTTCTCACCCCCCTTTCCCCCAGAGTTGATCCATAAACGATTGCACGTCGAGCCCGGAAGTCGAAGTAAACAGCGCGGCAGCGCTCCTGCTGAAGTTCAATTCGGGTGTCCAGAAATATTGCCGAATCATTGCCAGGTACAGCGGACGGATGTTTCATGATTCTCTTGGTCTGGTCAATAGTAGACTGGATGTCGCGTCTGTCAAAGATGTTCTGGGTGAGGGAGCGGATGGACGCAATGGTTTTCATGGAAAATAGCCAGCTTGCCGAGGGGGGGGCTCCGGTGAGGTTATACCATTCGTGGTAAATGTATATATCGACAGCTTCCGCTTTCACCGGATTGCCTGGCCAGAACATGTTGGCCTGTCCATGCGGAAATTGCCATCTGTTAGGGTTAGCAATCCAGTAATCTATACGGTGTATATGTGCAGTTAGAATGTGACTCAAACAACAATATGCTTCGACACGCACAGAACTTTCCCCGAGGAGTGCTCAAGTCCGGTTTAGTGAGTGGTGGATCAACAATTGGATTTGCTGGTGCCAGCTCCCCACAAAAATTGTCATCCGAGTCCGTGCGTTCAGAAATATTGAGGTTCTGAAAGGCCGATGTATCTAGGTCATTGTCGTCCGAGCTACGGCCTCCATCCTCCCAGTTTTTGTGGGCCGCAAGTCGTTTCTGTGCAATCTGACCGGCTCTTCGGAACAATCTGGGCAAGGGACCGGTGTGACGACTAAGTTCGGCCGAATTGCTAAAATACATCCGTCGTTCCTTTCGTGTCGCAAAGGGGTTGGCAGATTTCCGAGGCGCAATAGGCGGAACAATAGCGGCCGTAGGATTATTGGGCAACAGAGTGCGGTTATGAGCCTCATTGTCTGATGCATTGTTGCGGTCAATATGCATGGGTACGTTTAATTCCTCCACGTCACCGATCTGATCTATGTCCATGTCCATAGTGGCATTCTCCACATTGGGGTCTGAGAATAGGTTGACGTATAAGAAAAAATTGAGCGGTGTAAATTATCCGTACCCTCATGAGAATTTTTGTGATCAATCGGAGCATTGGTTGGGTTTGTGTCCCTACCCAAATTTGGTGGCTCATAGATGTCCGTTCGATCAACATATTCCAGCTCGTCCTCATCAATAACTGTATCCAAGCGCTGAGGTGGTTCATAGTTGTCTACTGGATCAACATATTCCAAATCACCATCATCAATATGCTGTATATCTGGTTCATAGACATTGCGTGTAATTGGACTTGCGCTCTCCATGACGAGATCCATTCGTGCTCGTACAATTGGAGTTTGAAGCGTGGAAGCGTCCTGCACATGGACGGGCGGCTGTTCCGGGATCTGGGACTGTGAAGATGATCGAGAATCCCTCCACGTCCTGGCCACCTCCATTGGTACGCCGTATTGCTGCGAAATCTGCAGAAGTTCTTCCTCGATGGGGTCCGGAACCGTGAGCTGAGGGTCCTGCACATTGAGTTGGTCCTCGATGGGGTCTGGAACCGTGGGCTGAGGGTCCTGCACATGGACGGGCGGCGGTTCCGGGATCTGGGACTGTGAAGATGATCGAGAATCCCTCCACGTCCTGGCCACCTCCATCGGTACGCCGTATTGCTGCGAAATATGTTGAAGTTCTTCCTCGATGGGGTCCGGAACCGTGAGCTGAGGGTCCTGCACATCGAGTTGGTCCTCGATGGGGTCTGGAACCGTGGGCTGAGGGTCCTGCACATCGACAGGGTCCTGATCCGTGATCTGGGACTGTGAAGATAATCGAGAATTCATCCACCTCCTGGCCACCTCCATCGGTACGCCGTATCGCTGCGAAATCTGTTGTTCTTCCTCGATGGGGTCCACAGTGCCTGTATTGTGCGGTGGGTCCGCCATACCAATGGCCCAGCGCCGAAGCGTTTCCAATGATGAAAAGACAGGAAGTGAGCAGTTGCAGAGGGAGAACGGATGCAAAACTCCAGCAGAACATTTAGTGCCACGGGCAAGTCAAGTAATGATGTCACGCGCGCTAAACCTTAATTAAAGAAGCATTTGACATCAGTGGCGGTGTCATTTTAAACGGCTAAGATGTGTGGATGTAGTCCCTGATGCCGTTTCCCGCACATGCGCATGGTCAATGAGCCACAAGGTTGCAAATGTGTGCACTGGCAGTCACTTGAGCAAATCATTCAGGCGTTGAGCATTGCACGCCGGTTCAAATGGGATGGATTTCAGACCGAGGAATGTGAAACCAATGAGCGCTTGACAGCGCTTAATTGAAGCATGTCGGACAAACGAGTACATTCGGAAACCAGGAACGCTCAACATTGACATCGCTTACTTCACCCGAAATTGGCGCCACGGCGTCTGAAGGCCAACCAACCAAATAAAAGCAATGTCCGTCCTGCCGTCCGTAAAACGCACTCATCCCTCTCTGCCATGCCTCGCGCCGCAAGGAAGACCAAGAGAACGCATGCGACCAGATCGAAACGATCGAAACCATCTCGACATGCGGATATCGACACCCGCAAAAACCCCATCAAGTCCAAGTTCGACGCGGGCTCCCCTGTGGACAAATATGAGCGGTGTAAGGCACAGATAATTTTCCTTCCCCGCTTGTCTCACTCCTTGCGTGCTTAACAAAGCCCACAACGGACACTCGTCAGTGATTACACCAGGCGCCTTGTGACTATCTTTTACCTGGGGCGTTCTGATATGAGTCACACTGACGACATAAAATGTTGTGTAATTGCCGCAGTGTCCTCGTCCAACCAGCTGGACTCCAGGTTGCTCCCGAGGGTGAACCACATTCACTCCATGTCATGTGGAAAGCTGTCGTGCGGCAAATCCATGTCGATGACAACGATGACGTGAGTTCGCCAATATGTCGCAGACCGCTGGCAGTTACTACACAGGCTCGTCATTTGCTTTCAGGCCATCCTTCTTGTCCATTGGTTTTACTCGAGGGAAGACATGATGGCATTAGCCGCAAGGGAAAATATAGAGCTGCGGAAGGGTTCATGGGAGAATTCCTTCAGTGACGTGGAAGTCATCCTGACAAACCACGAGGAATACATTGAAGCAGATACTGTCGAAGGTATGAAATTGAAATAATCGGCAGGTTAGGTGCTAACTGCATTTCTTTCCACATATTGCACAGATGTCGTCTGGATCTTTCACTGGAATGACAACAAAATCAAAAATGATGTACAAGCCGGTGATATCTATTACCGATACACATACAATGTGCTCACGAAAAAATTAAAAGTAATTTTCTTTCTTGCTGACGTGCGAGTGGGAATTCTACTCAATTTTGATGTGTAGGGCTTCAAGCCGATATGCCCCCTCTGTCGCAACATTTACCTTGGAGAAGAAGGGCAGGAGCAACGCTTCTGCGATCAATGCGACTCTTGGATTCACACCAAGTGTCTGGAGAAAGCCAAAGTCGAATCGAGTTCAGCCGAGGACGCCTGCCAGATATTTTTGAAAGGCCAACACGGTGAAGGTGATTATAGTTTAAAGGGTATTGATCGCGATGGATTGCTCGCCACCCTCATGACGCCCATAGTGCGTCCGAAAGCCTGCCGTATACAAGGCAACGCCATATCGGTGCTGGCCGTGAGGCGGACAGTGGAGCACAGGGAACGTATGACCAAAGAAATGCGTGCATGGGTGAGGGATATGGCGCCCAAGGTAGAGGAACGTAGGATGGAGACATTTTACGTTTGCCCCAACCCCGGTTGCAAGAGCCCCATGTAGTCAATTCTGTCATGCATGCCAGTAAAATATGAAATGTGACTCAATTTGCGGCAGTTACACGTCCGAATGTGTCCAAAGAAACAAGCGCTCTTCATTTAATTTTCCTTATCCTGTGGCTTCCCAAATTCGGCTGTCGCGTCACTCAAGAGTTGGAAAAACAAGAAAAATTGCATGCACGAATTTCGTTTAAATTTACATCGCGGGTATGGACACAAGATGACTACGCCGGATCGACCCCAAGCGACTTAAGGCGTTGGTGGATGTCTGCCGCAGGGATCGTTATCGCATGTTCCTCTAGGCAAGCGGCTGCCGCTGGGTGATAGAACTGGTGCCCGAGAACGAAGGGTCGAAGTGCCCAAAACAAATCCCGCAGGACCTTTTCGTCGAGAGTCCCCAAATGCTCAAAAAACGTTGCAGTCTGTTGGAGAGTCGCAAACAGCAACCCGTGCAACCCCGACAGGATCTTAATGTTCGCGTCATTGGCGTCAGGATGCTCGCCGTGGTGGAATGACATGATGAGGACAACGAGCGACTTTGCTAACGAAGCCACAGTCGCCGATAGTTGGCTTTGGGGAGTTGTCGCTGGCGCGCTGGCGTTGACTGGCTCCGATGACACAGTTGCCGTTAATGTGCCTTTGGGAGATATCGCTGGCGCGCTGGAGATCACTGGCTCCGATGACTGTGGGTTATTCGTTTGCGTCAGCGGAGCGCCGCCCTTTCCCGCTGCAGCACTGTTTCCCTTTCCCTGGGCACCGCGTTTCCGTGCTAAAGGTTTCACATGCTTGTTTTGACGCGCCCATGCGTCTTCGAAGAAGCGAGCAAACTGCTGAATAGTCCGAAGCCATTCGGCCTCCTCCATGTCGCAGGAGAGTCGATCTTGGAGTTCGTCCCACACATCCTCTGCCACGTCCTAGATTACTAATTGGTTAGGACATAACCCCCCATGTAAGTCCGATGCGTACCTCAGAGAACGTGGGAAGCATGTTCGTCAACAACAGGTCATGGTCATTGAGAAGTTCCGCCCGCTTCGTAGAGCTACGCAACGCCCGCGCTACCTGCAGAAGGCCGCGTTTGAGCTCTTCGGGTTGATCCTTGATCGATGGAACATTAGCTGAGGCATTATGAAATGGTGGCTAAACGAGCTCACAAAATCCTCCTCTTTCCGGCACTTCCAAAGCTTGTGCGCAAGCTTAAATACATCGGCGACGTCGGATACGGTAACAAGTTCAATTTCCGTCTTGCGAGTGCGACCCTTATTGCTGGACGACGTCGATGCTTCTGATGGGGGATTTGCGAGTCCCTTGGGCTTTGACGGAGGCATCCCGCCAGACTTTGGAGATGCTGGCGTCTGCTCGGGTGCAGTGTTCTTCGCTGGAGGGATGCCGCCAGATTGTCGAGATGCTGGCTTTTCGTTAGGTCCAGTGCTCTTCACTGGAGTTATCCCGCCAGATTGTCCGTGACTACCAGATGGTGGCGATTCGGTGGACCGAAACGAGCCGCCCAACTTCTTTGCGTCCTGATACTTTGCGAACATCTTGTCGAAGAACGCCGCGACGGTATCGACGGCGTTCTGGTAGTCGTGGTCGGACATCAAAGGCTCGGGACACGCCTGGTTTTCGGCGATGTGCCACCATGTTTCGTCAACGACCTCCTACACATAATGGAATAACGCATAAGGACCTCCACAGAACCACATATTGATCTATGTTGCTTACCTTCTTCAGAAAATCGAGCCCTGTGATCACCCGGTCGAAACGAGAAGTGATTTCCTTTCTCAAAGCGTCGTTACCTAGCAAGTCACTCACGCGTGTGAGGAGATCCTTGAAAGTTGGTGGATCTTCTACACCATCCTGAATCGATGGTGCATCAGCTCTGGCCATCTTCAGCAGAACAGAACGCGCTCACCCATTCAACACCGGCCTGGAATTTCACGGCCATTTTATGCAATGAGACGAGGTCGATAATCGTCGCAGCGTACGAGTGTGTCGGCGGCGGCGTGATCGTTTCGTCCTCCGCGCTGTCGAGGCCTCCGTGCTGACTCTCGTCGTCCGCTGTGCTGTCGAGTGGAGTTAGCGGGCTGTTGAGCGGAGGCGTGTCTCCGTGGTGAATCTCGTCGTCCGCCGTGCTCCCGGGCGGAGGTGTGCCTCCGTGGTTTGGTGAGTGTCCGCGTGCAGATGATGGCCAAGGTGCCAAACGTGTGACGCGAGTGAAAGATGCCAGGCGATTATGCCCTTCCGTAAAATATTCCTGCAACAGCCCGAAGGCCTGACTGTATCTTCTTTTGTCCATCCCGAGACACACCTCTTCTACCTTGGGATGGTTCATAACTGTGTCGAGGGTGTAATCCGCTACGTTCTGGAAGCAATACCTGTGAATACGCAGTTCATACTCTATGGATGCTCACCTTAGCGAAGTTCTGAAGCGCTTCCCAAAGCCGTGGGTACGCATTTAGTAGCTTCTCCCGCATCCTGGCTCTAAGCAGTGCCTGACGCACATTGGTGAGAGCTTCTGTGAAATCTCCCATTTGGTTGTCGTGAATCTGAAATATTCCGTCAGTTTCTGGCAAGGACAAATTGCGACAAATGCTCTTACCCATTGCCCATTGTCCCTGAACGCACCGCATAGTATGTATACGTCAAGAATTTGCTGAAGCACCGCTTCAACCTCGACGCGCTCGACCTTGTCCTCGGAGTCCGCCGGTGTTGATGCACGGCTCTCTGTCCTCCCAACCATGTAAAAACGAACCAACACCTCAATAATCCTATCGAACCCGTCCAGAGACATGGCTGGACGATTGCCCAGCGCAACAAACATGGCTTCGATGGTTTCTTTGAATGATACCTGCAGCGCAAAGCCTGTAAGGACGCGAGCGCATGGTACGGTGATGGACGCCTTACCTCATGCTCCTCCTCGAAATCGACCAGCGTCGAAGCACTCGCCAGAAACCTTTCGCGATGTTCTTCGTATCTGCATGCGTCGCGGAGGACCCGCCCGTGTCGGAGGATGGCCTTGTAAGGAGCGGAGGCGCGCTGGATGGTGGTCAATGACCGTGCACATTCGGTTAGTGCAGACAACGTACCCAATTATCGTCCGTGTGGTCGAAGCGACGGAATTCCTTGAAGATGCGAATGACCTCTGTCATGTCCACCGACGCGTATCCCTCTGCGGCAACGTCTGGGTCTTCTTCGTCGGACGCGTCATACCCAACATACGTCTTATTGTCGATGTTTTCCTCCTGTCCCAGTATTTCACCCCAATAGGGGCGTAAGCCCCGAGCCCTGCAGTTGTGAATGAACGCAACGCGACCCTCGGGGTCGTGACGAACAGGCGTCGCGCTAATGCATTCGCGCCAGATGAAAGTGAAGAGGACTTCGGACTCAAACTCCAACGGGGTATAGCGAGTAGACTGTGCCTTCACCACGTTGTCCAGCTCCACCAAAAACTTTGTGAGTAGGTTGGAGTGATACGCCCATCTTAGTTGATCGGGCAGAATGAGTTGCCTGAAACCGTAATTGTCCAACTTTTCCCTCTTCTCTCCCTTCTTTTGGCGGGTTGATCTTCGAAGCTGTCGTTCGGCCTCCAGTTTTTGGTTTACAGTCCTCCGTTATAAATTACTATTGATTCCCTTGCAGTTTTTTTTTCTAACTTTTTACACCATTCGATAGCTATACTAAAGGACATTCGCTGGGCAAAATATCTCGGGAATCGATGGCAAGGGGGATGAGGAAAAGTCGAAGTATGTTTCAGACTCCGGCACGCCCAAAAAGGCAAGTGGCTAAGCGAGTGGACCCACATGTGAACATGCACAAACCAGCATG
>ML170398.1:0-15609 GCA_004355085.1 Rickenella mellea | reverse complement strand
TGAGTTGTTAATTCGACGGCATATGCCTACCTTGCGTTACGAAGTTCGGCACGCGACCCAGGAAGAGGCGCTACACGCCATAAAATTATGGATTGATAAGCTCGACGCGAGGTCGACGTACTCATCCGTATGGCCGTGTCGATCAAATGCGTTCAGTAAGAAATACCGACGTACATCAAAGTTGGCCAGCTATGGCCGGCTGTGTTTGCGTGGTCGCTTCGTGGCGATCAGAGCTAGATGTTTTGAAGTGTGATACTATCAGCGTTAAAGTCTGACACTTTATTGGGAGAAAAGGTTTCGTACCGATCGAAGGATGGGCTCAGGCTCCCGTTCAATCGCAGCTCCTGTTTCTTCCATTCTCTGGCCAAATTTTTATCACTGCATCCCTCAGCCTCTCGGCAACCTTCTCGTTGCAGTGATGTCGCCCGACACGAGCTGTAGCCATAAACAGCAGATATGTGAATTCACAGACGTTCGTGATGGTGTCATGCATGTCGCACAGCGTCGACTACAAACCAGCTATCAGTAATAGAGTAGCTAGCCAAGAAAATTATGCGGACGTGCATTCCGTACGGATACTGCTTTGTCCATACCGCCGTGGCACAATACTGCAGCTAGGAGTCATGTGCTTCCGATTGGCTGCACTGAGGTGTTCTGTATGAGACATTGTCAGAAAATGAGGCAAAAATCGTGAGAAATGTAAATGCCAACTCACTGGCTGATCCGCGGGCTCTCTTCCCGCCTGGATGACGTGAAAGACTTCTCCAATAGTTCCGATAAGTGGTATGGGGCTCCGATTATTGAGATGTCCTGGATGAGAGAAGATTTAGAAATTAGGCGAAAATAGAAATAAGTGTAAACGACCACCTACCGGTTGAGTCGGGGGCTCTCTTTCCCTCTAAATGACGTGTGGAACGACGAATATAGTGCCTCGTGTGGTACGGAGCTTGGATCTCAGTGTTAAGATGTTGCGGATGGGAAAAGGCCGGGAAATGAGGCAAAAATCAAAATAGGTGTAAATCTCAGCTTACTGGATGATCCGCTCTCTTCCCAACTAAGTGCCGCGCAACACCTCGTCTATGTTGCCGATAGGCGGTCTGAGGTCCTGATATAAAGTATCGAATTGTTCTGGAAAGGAGGCCTCACGGTCAGTAGAGGAATACTGCCGTCATTGTTATCAGATAAGTTGATGCAGCGTGGTCACGGTGATTGCACGAGCGTAGAGGGTGTGGCACTGATGCTGAAATCGAGTCAGCATCAGTAGTTGAGAAGATGTACTTGGTTTAATCGGATGATGTATGATGGATCGGCGTTGATGTGACGACTGGTCACGTAACGCTCCTCACCCTCGAGTCGGCCCAAACAGCTCCGAGCTTCCGATGCCATGAGCTGTATTTCGATATCTGTTATCAACTCGGCTTAAAATATCAACGTTCTCCGGAAGCACACACCAACCTGTCGAAATGTATTGGATTCTCAACTTCTTGGTGACCTTTTAGCAGGATGAGCTCGAATCGGACGTCACACGTACCTAAACATCGGAAACATCGACGGCATCGCCAACCGTGACCTCGGTCTTGGGCAATGGTCAACAGCTCGCGCAACCTGAGACTCGGATGCACCCAGACACGATTCACGAACGATCCTCGCCAGACTTACTGAGTTCCATCGGCGCAGCCGCCATCACCAACGAAGGCACGATCAGACGTCAGAAAGGTGGTCTCAAACAGAAGGCACGTCAAGGCGGGGTTTATTAGTGGGAAGGGTTAAAAGAAAAAGTTGAAAAATTAAGGGGCTGCATGGATGAAAGGTCGCGGCAGAACACTAATAATAGGAGATGCAAATATTCTCCTCGGCAAGGCGCGTATACGACGTCAAGTTTTTCATATAGTCTGCTCTACCACGATAATGCAATTCCAGCTTGTAAAGTGACGGAAATAAGCCGATCCACTTGACGAGGTTGGTCTACAGCAAAAAGGTTTATTATGATGCAGAGCGACGCAACACGAATCTCACCATCACCATGTTTTGCGCCTCTATACCTAATAGCTCGCCGGCATTGTCGTAAACGACAAGAGAAGAAATGCCCGTGAGCAGACTTTCTACCCGCGGCCAAGACATGTCCGCGAAAGAAGCGCCATTCGTGGAGGCGGGGAAATGCACGGTTAATTTGGAAATACGGGGAGCGCGAGCCAAGACCTTGGTAAGCGTCCATGGATCGAGTGCCTTTCCGTCCGAGTGGACAACCATCCTGAGCATACAGTCTAAGGGAGCGCTCATATGATTAAGGAAGGCCAACTGGAAGGTCGCTGGGCCTTCTAGACATAGTAGGTAAGGCATATCAGTTTTTTTGGCCAACCCGGGCGTCAAATCCATGATGCGACTGGGATTGTCCCCCTGCAGCACCGTCAGATATTGGATTGTTTCATTCATACTAGCGAAATCAATGAGAATCTTGAATGATATGCTAAGGTCCACCTGAAAGTCCACCAGCCTGTGAATTTTGAGGCCAACCAGGAGGGCGGCCCATTTTCCGGTAGGCACGTTTGCGAGGGTCAAGTGTAGGGTGCGAATATTGGGCTGTGAGCACATGGTTCGACTCCACGGCAAAATCTGGTAGTACGGGAAAATTCCTGAAAACTCGAGCGTTTCAATGCTCGTATTTTCACGAGCCTTGGCTGTGTCGTAGACTGGCTCGACGAGAAAGTCGGGACAACTTTCGAGAGTCAGTTGTCGTACCCCGCATCTGTGAATATAATTGAGGAGTCGCCTTAGTTGCATCCGCTCTGGTCCATTGATCACCAAATGTAGTTGGGTAATGCCAGAGAAGTTGGGAGGAAGGGAGCGCAAGAAATCGCAAAAAGTGCGAAGCATATGGGTCGCCGTGCTTAAATTTTGGGGCATGCGAAGCTCCAACCTGCGCAGGGGTCGAAAAAGGTGGGAGCGGTGCCACACCGACAAAGCATCGCAGGTATATACGTCGGACAGGGTGACAGCGCCTCCCAAGACATTTCCGGGCCCCAAGACCTCGAAGCCGGCTTCCTCTAAATATTCTTGCACAAACAGACGAGAGAAGTGTCTGCTCGCGCAGGCGAGGGAGCGAAGATCTCGAACACGGTCGCAGGGATCCATTCTATGGGTTATTGCCAACAATATGTCGGCAGGTATCTGTTAAGCTGTGAGCATAAACTCTATTCAGCGAACCCAGTCACTTACAACACGCCTGACGTGGTGCTAAAGAGTCGTGAGGCTGTGTATGGCGTGAATTATAGAGGCTTGCTTACCGCATGCCTATTGTCCTCGTGCGACAGCAGCAATATTTGTGCGCCGCAGTTGGCGCACGCATGATTATTCTGTGGAATGTAGCGGTTAACTCACGTCAGTGCATCAGATCTGGTCGCGTACACATCGTTTGTTTGGACGGTCTGAGTCCACGTCGTCCTCTGCCTTCCGTTTCTACCCAAAGGTCAATCAGCCATATGCACATGGCGGTGTGAACAACGCGTACCAGCGACTGAGTGCTCAGTAGGGAGCCCATGTGGGGTGTTCTCGTCGTAGGGTAGCCTGAGTCGGGGGGTGATGTACGTCCACTGAAGGTGTTTTGGAGAACAAAGGTATACGCAGAGTCTATATTTCGGCGACAAACCGAAATGAAAAGCTTCCGAGCTCAATGAGCGGACGAAGCTGTGCCTTATTTCTTTGCAGCCCCCTTATCACACAAACCGACGCAATAACTGGAAGCGGTTGTTTCTTTGCAGCTCCCTTATCACACAAACTGACACAACAACTGGAAGCGGTTGAGCGTTCCAACTGTACATACGGCAATGGCGTTGACCGATAATACATGTAAGGTATAGGAGAACATGACGGTTCAAAGCAAGAGGTAGAGCCAGTTTCGTCACACGCTCCCACCTGATGGCGCGATCTGCATCTCGGATCAAACCCAGGTCATGTTTAGGGCCGGCCATTTTGGCGTCACACCACCACACGGTTTTTTTACAGACGCGTCGCCTCCGCGGCGCTGAGAGCGCGTCTCTCCGTGTTCCTCTATGAAATGTACGCCTTCTTATCTCTTCAACCCCTAACCCCTGGCATGCGTCCGCCCAAGCCCTTCGTTCGCGGAGCGTGGATCCAACCCGGGAACCACGGGAAGCACGCGTCGGGCACGCTGGGTGGGCCGCACCAGATCGATCCCTCCTTCAACCCCACCCCAACGTAGCTCATGACATAACTTATACAGGGCATCTCCCTCATCAACGTTTGGATTCGTAGGCATCCTTTCTTGTTTTCAGACAGCTTTCTGAGCCCTGCTTTAGACGCGCACGGGCCAGCCATACTCTCCGTTTGCTCGCGTGATTAGCCCCGTCATCCTCCCGGAGGATATTGACATAGAGCCATTGGTGAAACGCGCAGCAGATGAAGAGCTTCGCCGTGAAGAAGAAGGTGACTTCGCCGACGAGCTCCCCTTGGAAGACCCCGGTGCTATCCAGGCTGACGCTTCAAGCGACGACCGTGACGCTGAGTTGGTGCATAAGCGTGGTCCGGGCACCCACCAAAAGTCAAGGAGCAAGAAAAGGCGTCGAGCGCAGCGTGAGGAGCAAGACGACCCTGGCCTCCCTTTTGTGAAGAGCGTCTCGCTGAAGCGTCGACGGGAGGCGGAGCCCATCCACGCCACCATCGTTTCCGAAGAACTCCGTGTAGCATCTACGGGCTGGATGGGAGCCCGTGCGCGCGCAACCGCAATGGACAGGAACGTACATACGCTTGAAGACTTGCTGAAGCCGGGGAGCGGCTTCGCGCTTGTAAAATGGGATGGCCGGCACGTACCTGTCCAGCCCTATATTTACTTGACGTTAACATGCTAGCCATAGTACGCCTCGCCCTATCGTTGACCATAAAGGGCGAGTGATTATGGTCCTTGTCGGCCGACCTCACGACGATAGCTGGATGGCTGAGGTCGCAGATGACGCTGCTGCCGCGATCCATGAGGCCTCTTCGGAGTGTGCATTCACCAAGGCGCAAACCGACCACCGCCGAGGTAGGTTTCCGGCCTTAGCAATAGGGGTATCGTTTGGTGGAGGGCAGCGCGTAAGCCGAGCGTCATATCTCCTTCTACAACTAGTGCTGATGCCCACTAGCTTCCTGGGAACCTTGCCAATACAGCCAAAAATAAAAGCGCCCTGGAGCGCTTGCTGCAGAGAAGCTCCATCAAACGACTGGCAAGCTTCGCGTCTAGTATGTCTAGGCATGTTTTCGTCATCAACCTCACTAACAGCATCTCAGGCTCATTGGCTCTCTTTGCGCCAAAGTTGGCTCAGTATTACCAATTAACAATGGACTCTTTATTCCGATCCGACCCAAATCTTCGCCGAAACTTCCGAAACAGCTTCTTCCCATCCTCCACCTTCAACCTTGGCCCTCAAGTCGAGTGCCTTCCCCATTATGACACTGCCAACCTCTCCTTCGGCTGGTGCTCAATTACCGCGCTCGGAACCTTTGACCCTCGTCTTGGTGGACACATCGTCTTTTGGGAGCTCGGATTGGTGATCGAGTTCCCCCCTGGCTCTACCATTGACACCCCTTCGGCTATATTCAAGCACGGAAATGTCAAGATTCGAAAAGGGGAGAAGCGTTTTTCCTTCACGCAGTATGCGGCCGCGGGATTATTTAGATGGGTGGCGAACGGCATGAAGTCGGATAAGCAGTTGGCCCTCAGCGATCCAAAGCGAAAGCGTGAGATGGATTCTCAGTCGTCAGAGCGATGGAGAAAGGGTTTAGATATGTTTAGCACGCTTTCTGAGCTCATGGAGTAGTTTTAATTGCCTTAAGTTAATGTCAATGAGACAATTTTGAGCAAATATATGTCTATAGACTAGGTACTGGAACAATTGAGAGTTGGACGTGGGGTTCAGATATCAGTTCACTGTACCCAGAGAAATAGCACGGAGAAAACGACGGTGTGGCGAGTTGGACGTGGGGTATGGCCCCGTCACCGTATGGGTATCAGTTTGCAGAGGATGGCCATGGATAGCACGAAATAAAGAGGGTGTGACGAGTTGGACGTTTGGCCTATCCCAGAGGTGAATGCGGGCCAGGGGATATTGAGGCTGGCGGATCGCAAAGGCAATCTGACGGCTGCACCGCCCATTCCCTAGAATGGTCTAGAACCCAGACAGCTCTAGACTTGCAAGCCAAATCCACCCTTGCCATTGCCGATCTGGTGCAATTTCCCACAGTCCACTTCGCCACAAATGAGGAATGAGCTAACGTAAATCCCTCTTTCTGGCGTTCTCTTGAAACTTTATGGACCCCTCATCCAAATCTTCGAGTAGCCATTCGTGCAAGCGCCCCAGGCTTGTGAACAATTCAGTAAGACCACATGGCGCCAGAAAAAGTAATGAGCATAAGTTTAAACTGCAATTACAGGCCGACTCGGAGCACACTTGTCGTTTTCAGGATTTGCGAGCATCAGTTGACAAAAAGGAGGCGGAGGAGGAGGAGGAGGAGGCGGAGGAGGAGGAGGAGGATCGGTATGGTACGTCAGGTTGACCGACCTACGAAACCACTCACGCAGACGCGATTAGATGACTTCGTCGATAATACTGAACAACCGAGTAAAGGCTATGGTACCTTTCCATTGCTCGACGCGGAGTCTCCCGAAAACCTTCGTCACCTGCAAGACATGGACAAAATCACAGCGTACATCAATGGTCTCAGGGCTCAAGAAGGTAGAACGTCTCAAATACCCCACGCTAATGATGTACCTCAGACTGCATTGGCACCGACAAGCGACTGTATTCCGATGTGGATGGTACGTGTAAAGGTGAGTTGAGACGTATATGTGACTTAGCTGCTTACACGAATCAAAAAATCTAGCGTGGGACAGAAAATGATTGCGTCTTCCGTCTGGGCGCTCGTCTAATAGCATCCACAAACACGCGATCAGGCATTTCCTGCGTTTTTGCCCGTGAATATCTCCCCGGCCGAATATACGTTGAGTGCCGTGAACTCGCAGTGCTCAAATCTACTCTAGTGAAGCATACCGACATCTTCGTGCGGACTGCCACAATTGTTCCTGTCGAAGAACGTGAATCGCTTATGCGCTCGACAAGGTCTACGCTCAGTAGAGGTTCATGGATCCGATTCAAACGTGGTCTGTATTCGAAAGACTCTGCCATCGTCCTGGCATCCAACGAGAATGACGACGCATTGGTTGTTGCGGTTACCCCTCGAATTTCGCTCTCTGGCACCACACGCCGACTTCGGAAGCGTAGTAGCGAACACCATGACCGCCCGTCTCCCCGGCTATTCTTTTGGTCTGAGCTGGTAGAAAGCGATGCAAGGACTGTGGAACACCACGCAGATGGTAGTTGGACATTCCGAAGGCAAACTTTCATGGGAGGATTACTACTACGAACTATACCATTATCACATGGCTTAACTATCGGGGATCCTTCACCATCTGAACTCGAACGATTTCTAGAGTCAGGTGTAGAGCCATTTCTTCTCTCTCGTGCCTCCGGAGCCGTGTTTCTCAAACATGGCGACCGCGTTGAAATTACGTCTAGCGCGCATATTGGCCATGTGGGCTATATAAATGGACTGGAAAATGGACTTGCATATGTGTCGGATATTAGCAGGCATGACAACGCAGCTGTGGAAGTCGCAGAGCTAGTAACGCCCGTTGACGATATCCGACGACTGTTCAAAGTGGGTGACAACGTCGCAGTGTATCTTGGACCGCACTCGGGGAAAAGAGGCTTAACGGTGGATGTATCACCCGACATCATCACATTCATTGCAGAAACGTCGTACGAAGAGGTATATATACGTTGATAAGAATTTACTTGTTGCTTATTTGTGTTGCAGATCAAGGCCCCTCGAGATTTCATTGAATTTGATATCCCTCGGGTTTCATTCAAGAGTGACCCAGAAATAGGTTCTTCGAAACGGCTCATCAACAAGGTTGTCTACGTTATCAATGGGCCATTCAAAGGTTACTGGGGTGAAATAAAAGACACTGGGCACAGCGGTGTTCATGTTGCGTTAGAGGCAAACCACCGGACCCATCTATTTCAGAGGTCTGAACTCGTTCTAAGGTAAGTCATGAATCTGGGGTCTGTATGTCCATTTTTGACATGGAATTTTACAGAGATAACGGAATACCGCTTGATGGCCATTTCATGGGCATTTCTTGGCCAAAGCGTTTCCAAGACATATGCACACAGTATGAAAATCCAAGCCCCAAGAACCGTGACGGAACGCCGCCGCCCTCACCGACAGAGCCTACGGCGGAAGATCGTGCTTGGAACCCTTCGACCGATATTCCCACAGAGTGCTCTGCTCCATCTTTAGGTAGTTTATACATTTCCTCAATGAATACGTCAGTGACACGCTTTGCTCAGATTATCCCAGTGCCTGGTTACTATGTGCACCAATCACCTCGCTTGCAGAGAGAGGTTTAGCTATCGTTTTACATTTCAACAGCAAATTTGAGCGAGGGACGCTCTTAGGGCGATGCGGATTTACAACCCAGACTTCTACCCCACCCCCGAACGACCACATCAATTTACGATGGACAACCAACAGAGGTAAACCTGTCAATCAAGCTGTCCACATTAAATTTCTTTTACCTGCACCACCTTTGAAGAAGCAAAAGGCATATGTCTTCCAAGGCCCAAGCGTTGGACAACTCGTTGATGTCATCCGTGACATTCGGGGTGGGGATAAGCAAGTCGTCGAATACGTGGTCAGGCCAACGGAGAGCACAATGTCCAGGGTGGAAGCGAAGGAGAATGTCTGCAGAGTTGTTCCTCTAAAACTGTAGTAATGCGGTCCATACATCCTGTCTTGCCTTGCTTACAATTTTGTGTAAAATTTTTGCATTTCGCACATGATTTCGGAACTTTCCGGAACCCTTTCATTTCGCGTCATAATCGACGAAACTTGTGACAGTCACACTTTTGCCTTTTCGTCCTGCTACCTCCTACAACTTGCCGTATCTCCTGCTTATCGAATAAACATGTCCAACCTTTTCAGTACCGGATCACTACTCCGTGAAGAGAATGTGACCCATGCAAACTAAACCTTTTCGCGACGTCGCAAGTCCGCAATGCAGATCCTCGTGAAGCGCCACGAGGCTGAACAATGGCTCCCCGCTCAAAGACGTGTGAACATCCAGATCTCTTTCCTTTCTGCTTACAACCCTCAAGACACAAATGCGATTCTTAAGGCACAATATAAGGCTTACGATTGCTTTTCTTTCGATATCCTCCTTGCGAGTACACCATAGACGATGAATTCATCAACCACCACACCTAGCTCTGGCAATGACACGCAACCAGCTTCAGGCTTTGCCCCAGACCCGGAGCAGCAAATGCGAGAATTGCAGATGTCCTCCCTCGAATGGGAGGCTCATGCACTCGCAAAAAGCGAAGCGCAGGCTCTCGCGCAACACGAAAAGCGTGCCTCCCGCGCCACCGGCTTCTTCTCCAACTCGTGGACCGCGATGCGTCAAACGTTTGCCCCAGGGGGTGTTTCTCGAGTAGCCCGCGATATGCGCGAACCACCATACCCTAACCGCGGGCCTATTCCAGAGTACCAACCCAGGCCGCCCATCCAACTCCCATTCCCATTCGACCCTTCGCAGCAGCCTCCGACGGCAGATGAGTCGGCGGGAGCAAATGGCGGTGGACGGATCCAGGATGGCATGGAAATCGATCTGAGCGCGGCATCTGATACATTGGGTGCAGCTCCAGGCGCTCAATCGTCGTCCGAGATGAGATTGGAGAAGTCAGTTCAACGCTGTCTCGAAAAAATGGGCTACTCTGGTCGTGGTGGGACGTCGCACGAACGCCGTGAGGAAGGGTATGGCGGAGACGATGAATCTGGCAACGGTAGCCATTCCCCGATCAAAAAGTCAAAGAGGACTGGCCCGAAGGACCCAGCAGTCAATGCTTTCCATGTAAGTCTTATAACCCATGCGTTGCGAAGCTCCATTAGCTCAAACGGGTTATTCGTTTCTTAGAAGGCAGGGCGAGCCTATCTCCAGGCCACCAAACTCCTAGTACCACAAGGCGACCCTCTCCCCCAATCCGTACGATCAGAAACACTGTCGGAATTCGCACGGGAGGGATTCCCAGCTATTCCTATATCCGATATTCGATTGGATTGGGGAAGCGCATTTACCTCTGCTTGGAACCGGGAGGCGTTCCATAGATTTGCCGTGGATTTCGAAGCCGAGCTGCTGGCTGGCAAATACTCGTTTGTTGTGTACGATGAACAGCTGATGTCGTTGGAGCAAATTAAGGACACCTTCAAAGTACAGCTCAAGCGTATTCAAACCGCGAAGAGGAAGGTTCAGCCAACGACGTTAGATCATGACGATGAAGAAGCAACGAGATCTCCTCCGACACCGGACCAAGTCCTGAGGCGAAGGCACGATGCTCGTCGATTTGGTGTGCGTGTTTTCACTGATATGGTGTTAGTTCAACTTTTATTCAACAATTTCCCAGACATTTACACGCCGAACTCGCATTGCGGCAGAAAATCTTCGGAACAACCCGCAATTGTGGGAAGCGATTCAAGACGTCTTAGCGCAACTCACACTCAACGGTGTTAGCTCTGACGAGTCTGAGTGGGAATCCCCATCAAAGGAAACGCGAACCGGGAATAAGACAGTCCGCCGCATCAAGCTGGCGTGGATCGCTAAGGAAGTCACCGACCTCGTCGACGCTGTGGAAACCTATCGCGATGCACTCCGTGACGAAGTTAACGCTCAACGCAGAGGCAATGCGTCTCCACGTCGTCTCTTTGCCTGGAAGGAGGTAAATACCACAAGACAACCTGTGCGCGGCCTTCCCAGAAACTGGTACGACGACACCTGGTACAAAGCGCTGCAACCGGGGGCAAGGAGCTGGTTGAACGCAGGAAAGGATCGTGCGGTTCCCGTATTGGTATGTCACTTGTGTCGACTCAACTTTCAGGCCGGTTACATCATTTATTAGGCACCCTATGGTGACGCGATCTATGCTGCCATGGAAAGCTAAGGTCGTCCGAGCGCGTTGGGTTTTCTCTTCCTTAAACTCTCTTTTAATTTCTTGTTTTTTTTCCCCGCTTTCACTCGTCACCCCTTGCTTCACCCCTCCTTAAACTCTTTTAAGTCCTTGAATCTTTTTCCGCTCCCCTTCGTCGCTCCTTGTTTTTCCCTTCCTTAAGCTCTTTTTTAATTTTCCTAATCTTTTATCCGCCTTCACTCTTCATTCCTTATTCCCTGTATACCTCCCCCCTTCCCCCCCCCCCCCCCCTGTCCCATTCAGCAAAAACCCCTAACACTCACGATTAACTGTGATTATTGTCATATTAGCAATAGGAATGCTGCGCATTTCAGAGTCGTTGAAGCATTACTTATTTGAGAAATTGGAGTCTGCCGTATATTGGTCAAATCGACGCTGCAGCGGCCGGTCCAGTTTCAGCACAGGTTGGTAAAGTCGTGGCACTAAGGATGACTAACAGCAGTGGGAATTCGCGTTATGGAAGTCGAGATGTGTGACTGTCACGGGTTTAGCCTTTCAACACGCACCACCACGGTACATTTCCGTATAGTAGCCAAAAATTTAAGCTTGTGCATTTGAGCAGTCTGCGCGAGAGCCAACACAACACTGGTTAAGTTCAATTGGTGACCACGCCAAGCCGCCGGAGCGATAGATGGGACCCTTTTCATTTACAAGATTTGCAGCAGTTGACCATGCAACAGACAAAGGGAGCCGTCATGGCATACGCTTTGTTCTGGTACTTCTCATCCTACCTCCATCTCGACAACTTTCAGAACGTCTTAGACAATACCAATGGACACAACGGTACGCTCAAGGATTGCGCAATTGATTGTATGCAACTGATTTCCTTTGTCCTCGATGCTAGAGAGCCACGAACGACTGTGGTGTTACAGGTCTCCGTACTGGTGTGCAGTATTTGCCGTCCACGTTTACCACGCAGGTTAGTTGATATCGTCACGGAGACATAGAACCAAAAGAAATTGATCATGAAACCGCTTAGACGGTGCGCAGGTCCTTAAAAGCGGCGTTGTTGGAGACTTGTGAAACCAATGAAGAGTATTTCGACGTTCTTCGCTCGTCAGTGCTGGTCTCAAAGTCGTTCCTTCACCTGTTTGGCGACACTCTCCTAGAAGCCACCGGTTTCTTGCTCATCTCAGAGAGCAACGTGCTCTCAATTTCGCTGAAGCGCGTGGAGGCTTATTTGGCGCTGCCGCTGTGGAGCTTGTTGAACCGTCCCACTCGACGAGTGTCATCGATAGAATGCGCATTTTCAGACTATTCCTTCATGGAGGTGAAACTCCTCTATGACTATTTGGAATCGCTCCCACCGTGGAGATCTTCGCCACACGTAGATAACGTGACGCTGGATATCCCATGGACCGAGCGTCTCTGGTTTGTTGACATTCTGCAGTCTCTCCCTGTCCTAGGCGCCAAGCAACTGACGCTCCGCTGCAACGGCATCAACCACGCACTATACGGCGTGAATACCCAGCACTTTCCTGACGAAAACTATCGCAACCTGCGGATCCTCGAGATTGACGGCCCAGCATTTTTCGATGACCGCTGCTTCCTCCCGTGGACTCGCATCATGATGTCCCAAACCTCTATTACACAATTGACATTGGTGCATACGCCCTTTGATGTCAAACGTTGGGACGACTTCCTAGTGGGGCTCTGGTTCCCCTCCCTCGAGGTTGCCAAGCTGGAAACGGGCATGTCCATCGGAGGCCTTGCCCAGTTCCTTTTCCGTCACCCCACCTTGACGGCCTTATACGTGGAGGCTGGTACACAGCCGATGGTACCCGGTGAACCTCTCAAATTCAAACTTGTCCTACCATACCTCGATAGTCTTCACGGGCCATTCAATATGCTGCGCGTCCTGCTAACAGCACTTGGTGATGGTTCAAATACCATTGCCTGTCTAGGCATACTCCCCGACATGCCGACGAGGGGCAAACTGAGGTTGATGGGGACCGACGTAGCGAGTATTTTGGCCGAGGTACCAAATATTCGTTTTCTCAGAATTGTGTTCCCAACGGATAGTGCAGCGATGGGATTCGGTAGGACTGCCGGACATACGAGCACCGCCGCGGAGAGAAGGGTCGAAAAGACACTCTGGCGAATGGAAAGCCTCGAAATCGTTCGACCGGGGACAACAATGAGGCGGTCTTTTACTGTACGCTCATATCTCTTTGTACCACGTACTCTGATAAACTCTTTTTCAGGAAAACATTGTTTTCTACGTCGATTTGTTCCCCGCACTTAAGACCGTGAAGCTGACGGAAAGCAGTGTCCCTCCATCAAATTTCCGTACGGCGTTGCTTGGTCGTTGTCCCTATCTGGCCGATCAGGATATAATTTCAGACTAAATTTTGTAGTTACAATTCCTGAATGAAATGAAGGATTCGTTTTCTAAGCGCGCTGGCGCGCGGTTTGATACCTTTTTTTCAGCCCATAGATGAGAATATATCACCATATCCAAAAAGGAAATCAGGTCGGCTTGCCCTAAAGTTCGAAACCTCAATTTGTGTGCATGCATGCGTCGTCCTTTGCTTCAATCTTTTCGCTGTTAGCATAATTTTGAAGTAAAGAAAAATATGTACAACTATAACTAAGTAGGTACAGGGTGTTTGCGAGAAGGCGTTGTCTCGCTCACGCTGCGCGTTGCTCTCTTCCTGTTGCGCGATCTCGTCCTCTTGGCTCGCCGTCCCTCTACGACGTGTCCATGTCGCCGCGCATCACCATCCTCAGCTGTCCTTCCTACTCCCACCGAAGTCCTCCATCCCTGCGAATGCGTGCGCGCGTGCGATCCTCGTTGGTGTATGGTCGCAGCGAATAAATGACGATCGTGAGCGATCACGCGCGTCTCGATGTTTCTGGCGCGGACGGAGATGATGGTGGGATGGAGAGGTCGAGGGTGCGTGCGTGGTCACGGATCCGTTGGCGATTGTAAGGGTCTGTCGCCTTCATACTTAAGTTAAAGACCATGAAAAAACATATATTAATCTTACCTTAACGAATGGGAGCGGCGCAGCCGCTCTCACCCCAACTCCCACTGCTCCTTTGGTCCCATCAACCCCTCCGTATCGTGTAGCACGCGAGCGCGCGTTATCACGGTGTTCGTCAACGTGCCGACGCCGTTGTGGAAAGGCGCGTCAATGTTGGTTGACGAGAGGCAAATCCCGCACCTCTCGTCACGCGTGGGGTTCATGTGGGTTCGTGTGGTATGTCCGTGACTCTGCGCGCGGCTGCGGCACGAATATCCTGTAATTAGTTGAAAAAAAATGATAATGCAAAAGAAAAACCTACCTGTTGATAATGAGAGCGGCTACGCCGGTTTCACCCCGTAGCCCGCTGCTTCTAATGTCCTCGCATCCCCTCCGTGTGCTCGTGTAACCGAGCACGCCTGCGCTGGTGCTGTACCCGCGTGCCCGCGCTGATGTCGAAAGCCGAGCGAGATTTCATCGACGAGAAGTGCACGATCGCACCTCTCGTCGCTGTTGGGAGTTTGAGGACCGGCAGTGGTGCGATTAGTGATGTTTGGGCGGGTATGTGATCTGTAATTCTTGAGCATTATGAAAATATAATAAAAAAGTGAAAGAAAATACGTGCATGGTGAAGTTGAGTGCGGCGCAGCCTCTCTCTACACCTCCTTCGCCTCTCCTACACTTATTTGTTCATCTCCGACCGCACGTTTGCGGTTGTGAGTCTTCGTGGTTCGCGGATGGATGGCGATGGTTGGTAAAGGCGGTGTCGCGTCGACGGGTGAAAAGAGGACGACGATCGAGCCCACTCGCTCCACTCGCCTCCTCTCCCGGGTCTTCTGGTTGTCCTAAAGCACGGAGTGGGGCGGCTGACGGGAAACGGTGCAGTTGGGAGCCATACACGGCTCCTCGATGTGGAGGGAGGTTGGAGTTGCCTTGGAGACCACCAGAACCAGGCGCAAAGGCACCCGGATACTGGCCAGACCTCCACTTCGCCGGGCTGGGTTTCATGGAGGTCCAGTGTGGCCATGTGGGATGTTTTTCGTTGTCGCTGTGCTGTGTCGGCGCTGTGGTGCGTGCTTCGTTACGGACGCGGCTCACGCTGATCTAATCAAAAAGAACGTGTAACATTAGCTGAATGAACATTTTGTGAATGAAATGAAACATACCTGGGCCCAGACCGGCCCACTTGATTTGTTGTTGAGGTGGAAGTCGACAGTGAGAGCCAAACGAAGTGTTGACCACGGTTGCCTTTTTGGGAATGTGGCGTGGCCTGGCATCGCCGCAGAGTGGAATTGCGCCGTTTGACGTGCGATTCCGGCCATTCTGTGTAGACGGAATGTCTTGCTATTACATTTAGGAGCATAATTACATTTTTTCAAATTTTTAGCGGCCCAATCGAGCTGACTACAATGGTCCCGACGCAGAAATGGTGCGTTTTTAGCCTTCCGTTCGTTCCTCTAAAATCGCTGGAGCTCTCAAAAGTTACTGAAACTTCAGGGATTGTTTAAAACAGTATTAAACACTTTTGGAGCATTTAATCGTGATTTTAAGCGTACACAGAGATATCA
>ML170397.1:0-10768 GCA_004355085.1 Rickenella mellea | reverse complement strand
TGATCAATTGTAGACTTGAAATGTCGAAGTCCTCGACCTTACCCTGTAGTTGATAGAAATAATAAAACAAGTACCATACCCATTCATATGTGTCCAACGAGTGAACAGTCAACAAGGCTGCATAATTCTGAACACGAAACAGTTACGACAATACATGCATAAGATTCACAAGTCAAAGATCTCTTCGCCGCGGCAATCGAAAGTGTGCAGTCCTTCTTCCTCCTCATCGCCAGAATCGGAATCGATTGGCACTGGAGTACCCGCAGAAGATGACGATGCAGAGCTTGACGACGACTGGGCACCAGGCACGACGGAAGTGGTCGCAGCGTGCGTCGTCGACAGTGACAACTTTGCGAGCCACAAGTCCATCCAAGGCGCCGAGAAACTGCTCTTCTTCAAGAACAGAATCCACAGAGTCGCAAAGCGTCTGGCAAGGCGGCGTAGACCCGCAGCTTGCTTTGCAGCATACGCTGTCAGTCCCGAGATGAAGTCTGTACCGATTTCGGTTCGCCTGCCTGCTTGCATCTCCCAAAATGTGGCTCGCCATTCAAAAAACTCCAGCGTGCGCCGCATTTCTTCAAATACCAATGACACCTCTTCATCCCATCGCTGCGCTCGCGCTCGAGTTTTCATCCATTCAATTTTCATGTCTGAAACTTCACGTCAGAATGGGAAGAACAAAGGAGCAAGTTAAAAACCTTCGTCGAAATCCTCGTCAGCCTCTCCGTCGCGATTTCCAACCGCTACGCGCCAGATCCACGACATCGTTCGGCGACCCTCGCTAATGCGAACTTCACCTTCCATGGTCCGTTGGCGCTTGCTTGCGCTACCGTCAGTGTCGTCCAATATATCGGCATCTGCGCGGCCAAGCCCTTTGATATCAGAATCGTTGAGAACTTCAAATCTCTTGACAGTATCGATGTCTTCTTCTGTTGCGAGTGCCAAAATGGCTAAACGGGCGAATCGATATTTCTCCGCAATTTGTTTGATTTTCTGATCAAAGCGATCCATAATATCGCGTGCGCGCGTTGTTGCCCTCTGGCCTGTCACATTGTTGAGCCGATAGTTCCAAAGGTTCGCTTTCATGTGGAGTTGTCGTCGCAATTGCAAAATACAATCATCTGCCTGTCCCACACGCAGTAGAAACTCCTTTCGCGCAAGAGTCGGGGAGCAGCGACACTGAAGGTTAGAAGGCAGGTCCGAGGGAAGGTACAGGTTAACATCTTCGGGGGACACCGGTCCAGCGTTTTCATCTTCCACTAATGCATGGTCCTCCTCCAAAAGTGTCGTAACCGCTGGCATGTATATGGCTTGGAGCTTACGCCACACCTTAATGCGATGTTCCAAGGCGTTAAGTTTCTGCTGTATGTCTGTAGTTTCCGATATCGAGTTCACGGACGCAGCCTTCATCAGAGCACACAAGTGACGCCTGCGACAAATATGAGTCCAAATTATAGATCGAAAATTAAAAACATACTGTTGATCTTCCAATTCCAATCCCGTTGATAAAAAGACACTCGCGGTAACTTCATGAAGAGAAATAGTGCCAGCAGCGGCATCCGCTGCTTCTTGCTTGGCAAGATCAAGCTTCACCGCAGCAAGTGAAGTACCTGCACACAAACATCAGTTTACAATACCGAAATAAGTCTGAAAGATACGAACCATTCCTGGGTTGCGCCAAGTAAGGATTCGGTTGGCTGTTGTCGGCCTCCCACGCCTCCACCATTGCGACCCATTTTGACACCAAAGCGGCTGGAAGCGAACTTGATAGCTCTTCAAAAATTTTAGCATGTTTCGCTTTCATGGGGACCGCGTCACGCATCAGCGCCAGCAATCTGGTACCTATAGAACAGAGATAAACGACATTACACCACCAATAACAGAGGAAACAACATACCAAGCCCTACTACTTTGCGGTGATTCCATCCACCGAGGTGACAGTCGAGAGTATCCTGACGGTTTCCTGGTGTCATCTCTCGGGTGCTCATTGCAACAGTGTTCTGGCCGGACCATATTTGCTCGATAGACTCCCCGCACGTCCGCGCAGAGCCAGGAATGAAGTTAAGCGAATATTGCGCTTGGCACTCGGGTCCGTGTCCTTCGAGATGAAGTTTCGGGATGGCTACAATGACTAGTATGGTGGGAGTGAGTTGGAGGCGAAGAGGATATGACTCGATGTGCGTGGGAAGATTTTTAAACCATTGACAAGCTATGTCGTAAGATAAGTAAAGTGTCTTTATCTCGGCCTTCTCAAGCGTGGACAGGACAATGTAGTCCATGTTACAATACCTAGGAATACGTCAGGATACAGGGTATATACATTCATTGAATTACACGTACTTTTCGCCGCGCTGAAGATCTCCAAAACCAACGGGACGATTAAGAGCGTGACGGGAACAGTTGACTCCGCCGACCCCATTTACTGCCAGTTTCTGGTTTCCTCGCAAATTAGCATGGTCGACAGCGCGGAGCTCTGACTGACAAGAGCTCATCTAATTTATATACAAATTACTACTGATAATCAACGCTTGACGTCGTCTCACATATCTCTTGTTGACCTTTGTACGTTGCGAGATGATCCTTGTATGGGACAGACGGTACAAAGTAACCCCAACCGTCACCGAGCGGTGCGTCTTTTATACCCCGTTCCTTTAGTTTCAGCTTGAAATTTGCGTCCATCGCGAGGAAAAGTGCATACTTAAATCTAAATTAGATTGTTAGTTGTTTTCAAGTTGCACCAGTGTATGTCCGAACAACGAACCTTTCACTTTGAGATGCGGAGGAGAAGTTTTCCGGAAGATTGCGACCGGGCTGAGGACAGGCAGGACATTCCACCGCGCATTCACCTGGTTTTGTGGCATTGATACCCTCGGGATCGTGGCCTCTTGCACCACGCTTGGCCATCATGATATGTCGATACTCGTGGATGCAGCGCGAAATCTCTGTGTAACGATGCTGATTATTATATTAGTCAGTTATTCATGGCCTATCGGACTATCCGAGGATGTTGCACTGACCTTGAGATCCAGTGTTTCCCAGTTGTCGGACAGATGCGCGAGAGCCAAATAGAAATCATATACATTTAGCTTACTCTGGAGTGTGAGTTGCAGGAACAATTCTAGAGCATTTAGCGTGACTGCTGTCTGAGGTCGGTCAATGGTTGCTGGCCACCACCGTGCCCGCAGAAGTTGCGCACGCCTTGGGACACCGTTTGATACAAAGCATTCGCAAAAATCGACGTGTACACGGTGTATGCCAGATACGTCAATAATGGTCATCGGTTCATGCGTTTTCACAGGGTGAGTACAATGGGCATCTGTATCGTCGTGTCCAAGTTGGAAGCGAAGTCCTAGGGAATGCAGAGACGATTTCTTGAAGTAGCCCTCATCCCATTGCTGCAAGGCGATTCGACTGGTCAGCAAAAATAGACCGCAATTGAGACTAAACTGACCTCGATGCGATGCAACGGGAGACGTGAATGCTCTTTACACAAACAAGCACTGCAGTAGAAACCTGTGTCGCGACAGTCTACACATCGGAATATATTCCCAGCAGCCCCGCAACCATGGCACGATAAAGGCGCCTGTTGAGAACCAAGGCCGTCCAGACGAAGGAGCTCGTCAAGAAATGAGTCGCGGAGTTTGGACCATTCAAAAACGACGTTAACCTAAGGCCCACCATACAGTGAGCTCAGTGTGTTACATGTCAGACGAGAAACTTACCCTGTTTCGCTTCTTCTTCCCTGTCCCGGCTTCAGTGACGTAGTGTTCATTATCAGGTAGTTCTCCCATATCTCCCGCATCAACGGACATCGAGAGATCCTCAGGCTGAACACCAATATCAGGATCCGCCGCTGTTGGACCTGCAGCAACTTTGGGAGTTTCAACATTGGGAGCTTCATTTGGAGTCCTTGTCAACTGCGTAATCTTCCTCCTGAGCCTTCCTGAGTCCTTTCGGGTGAAATCGTCGTGTCTGCCTTTGGACATGGATTTTGCTTGAGTTGTTGGTTGACGATAGACGTAGATTTTGGCAAGTTTACCCCGATGCATGATGGAAGACCACAGCAATGCAAGATAGCCATCTACAGCAAATTATCGCGTCCCAATATGGCAATCAAAACCAACCTTCAGCCACTGCATTGATGCCTTCCCCCCCAACTCTCCGAAATGAGTCTCATGAAGCCGACATATCCAAATTTTCTACGGTAAATAATCATAAATATAACTATAGATTTCATTAACTCATTATTTGTTCGTCTTATGCGTCATTAGCACCCCACATCAAACGATTTAAACCCACCTATTGTCCCACATTGGCAGGGTCATGAAGCACCGCAACCTAGACGTATTATCGATAAACCAACCTCCAGCGAAACAAACATACTGCCTTTATGGTCTGATACGTCCAGTTCAGTTATTACAGGGCTGTACATCCATACCAAGAACGAGATGTTTAATTCGGTTACATTATTATCTGTGTAGACATACCCGTTACACCGACACTTTAACATCCAAAGAATGTTTATATTAGTTATTTACACTCAATGGCGACAGGAATTGACACGAGAAACAAGAAAATATGTTGGAAATGAAGTACGGGGATTTGGCATGGATGTCAAATTGTGCACAACCACTTACCCTTTATAGAGGTGGTTTTTAACTCATATATCGTATCTTTCTTATACCTAAAGGTGATTCGATCTATAGCTGGATGCTCCGTATCTACCAGACCGAAGGAAACATAAAATAAAGATAATTCCGAATAAATTTGATGTAGGCGTCAACCACCACAAACGACATCGTTGGTGCGGTATACATCAATTTGGTAACCTATTAGTGTATATATATTAGATATTTCAACTTTGGGAATGTTCCAGAAAGTTTGAAAAAAATCAATTTTTTACATCCAGTTTTGTTGCGCGTGTTTCAAACACATCGACCCGACTATCCACGAACTGATTGCATTTTTGTCTCCCTATCAATAAACCATTCTTATGGATTACTAAGTGGTCAGATACGTGTGTTAGAGGTGAGTAACGTAGCAATGTTAGATTCCGAGCATGCTGGGGTACGTGCAACTTGAAGACCATCAGATCGAGTCGTCTGAACTAGTAGATTCAGCGTAGAAAGTGCTCGTATGGACAAAAGCAATGAAAAGTTGATATATATGCATATTTGTAACTGTAGATGTATTTGCTGGCTTTCGCGCATTCTGTGCATCTTGTGCGCGATGGTTGTCGAAGAGAAATGTCAAATGATTGGTTGGAGCGACATCGACCTCGCACAAGCGTAACATTGAACAGTTCATCCATCCTGCTGCCCACCCGAAATATTGCATCAGAAATCCTCGGTCCAATGTCTTTCCAGTCTTGTTAGGAAAAGGAAAGGGTGGAGCTCGACAAATGCTTTGACTGTCATTAGAAATTTCTGTGAATAGTCCCAATATGGCTTTCACAACATATGACTGGTGCCAGAGGAGGCGAAGTGTTTATAACCATCGAAACAATTTATGTTTAAAAGCACGAGTTGGGGATTTTTTTAAAAACTGCCATTTCAACGCGATGTGTTGAACAACGCGGACGACTGACTGCTGACAGGGCAGCGTACTAGCAACACTGGCTGTACTTGTTACATGACATACGGATACTACTAATTCTCGTCACCATCCTCCCTCTTCATGGCGCTTTCAATGTCAGCCCAGCCATCATCCGTTTCGCTCAACGTGGATGGGCTGGATAAACCAAGAGATTGGTTAGAGGCACAGCTGGGCGACACGCGGATAATTACTGACCCTGCATCATCGTGATCGTCGTCGTTGGTAGCGTTGTTATTTTGTGCGGCGACGTTGGCCGGATTGGGACTGATAAGAGAATTTTCTAATTAGTTGGCATTGTTGGCATTTAAATAATAGACGTACGCGGGAACAGTTAGACCGGGGGGAACACAAGATCCGGTGGCGGGTTGTGCCGGAGCGGGAACGACTGGCGCAGGGACGTACGGGGGAACACTTGGACCAGGAGGCACGCAAGGTGTGGCGGGTTGTGCCGGAGCAGGAACGACGGGCGCAGGTGGCGGTTGAACAACTCTGACGCGACCCTGCTGGTCGGCATTCCAGAACGACTCCAGTGCTTCGGCGTAGGAACCAAACCGGCGTTGTGAATTTCCTGATACACCGACTGTGACCGCAGCTACATCGGACCTAATCAAATTTTAGTTGGCATGCAATACATTTCCGACAGTGAACAGGACCAACCATTCGGTGAAGATGCCCACCTCACGCCCGACATATACCGCATAGAATCTTTCCCCAACATGATGAGGAGGGAAATGCGGGACCACATGTTGGGGAGGGGGAGGTGGTGGTGGAACATTGGCAAAATGAGGGACGGCTAGATTGGCATTAGGCGGTGGAGCAGCGCATTGGACAGCAGGGGGAGGAACATGGGTGGCAGTATTGGCGGCAGCAGCAGGCGGGACAAGAGTGGTTGGATTGATAGGTGTATGGGTTGTATTGGCTGTACGTGGTTCGTAGCGAGGCGGTGCTCGAGGAGGGAGGCCTGCCGGAGTACGTCCATAACGTGGGAAAGGGAATAAGGGTGGTGCCATGGGGGGAGGTCCATTGCCGTCGTCGTCGTCATCGTCGTCGTCATCGGTTTCGTTGGTACCAAAAGTGAGATCACCGGGGAGACGACCAGGAAGCTCGAGAAGATCGGGGAGTGCGCCGGGTGCAAATAACGGGGTCGCGGCCAACGCGACGAGAGCCGCTTGGAGCGCAATGAGGAGCGAACGCAACAGAGTAATCGTAAGTATGAGCCACTGGTCTGACCCGTTCAACGGGTTCGCGTTTACTGGATTCATGTTGACAGTGGTGGCGCGACTCTGGGGGCGGCTTGCGCGGCTGGGTGGGCGAGTGGGAGGGTGCTCGTTGCCGTCAAGCTCGGTGCGGCCATCCTCCGAGCCATTATCGTCGGCCTGAGACACATCACGATGTCTTAGGTCAACCATAAGCTTGTAGAGGCATTAGCGGGACTTGTGGTGATGACTAGGAGGACTCACGATGATGCGGGACGGTTTTTCAGTTGGTGGAAGTGAGAGTTGGGGGATGAATGTCTAGGAACACGAGGTGTTGGGTTTATATAAGTGGATGGCGCTAAACTGCGATAAGGAAATCCCAACTGTACCGTCCGCGATAATTATCACAACGGCAACTTACCGTGATCACGAATTTGGTGGTGGTGGCCATTTTGACCTCACTGTATATTCTTATCCCAAGCATTGGAATCTGCGACAAGAAACCAAGGATCATGGAGAAGAACGACGCATCTGACAAACAGAAAGATACTGGTGATGGTTGGGATAAAGTTCTCATGCCGCGGTACCTGAAGACATTCGAACCGCTATACTTGGAGCACCAAAAGGCAAATACACTGGATCAGTTCTGGCCGATCATAGAGGAGAAGTACAAGGCTGAATTTGGAACCAAATTGTTTAAAGCGCCAGACCAGTTCAAGGCTCCAACTGGATTGAGGGTGAGAGAGGTTCGTGCAACAGCAATCACGACGATACTTACAGTGATGCTACAGAAAATAAAAATCTTTTTCAAAAACGTTGGGAAGCGCTCCAATTCGTCGGCATCTAAACCAGGATCGCGACCTGAGTTCACCTTCACTTCGAAGAAGAAACTACAACCTACGCAGGCATATTCCAAGCTTTACTACGAATCGAAAATAAAGCCAACCCTGTTACCACGCTACGAAGCGTATAGGGCCGATATGAAAGCAAAAGGCGAGCCGTTTATGAAGCAGTTCTTATACATGAACCAGATGGTCAAGACCATGTACGAAGCAGAGTCGGATGAGGTGAAGGCCAAAGTCGAGGAATATCGAAACCAATGCAAAGAGGGTGAGATACCGGAGTACCTTGAAAATCTTGAGAAGGAGATATCGGAGAAAGACCGAGCGCGATACGCAAGGAACGACAAGATTCAAAAGTATGTCGTCATTGTATCGCTGCGTCGGGACTTGCGCTCATATACTTGACTTAGGGAACAGGATGGGCTGCCTCGCTTCTTCCAGAAACTGGCAGATAAGACGACAGAGAAGACTGGCATGGTAGTGACAATCTTAGTTAGTGGCGCTGAGCCCAAGTCTGGGGGATCTGTGTCATCGTTTGCGTTAGTGTCTCCACATTCACTCGAGCTGAGAATATCGCCTGAAATCACGACAGAATCCACTCTCACCTTAATGGTATGAACTTTGCGGAATACTTGGGACCAAAATGGGAGCAAACGTTTGAGTTGTTTCACCAGTTTGCGTGTGATAGGATTGGTAAGTGAGGATATGATGTAAGCTCGCTATTACAGAGTTGATGGCATTTTGTAGACGAGGAAACGCGTCGTAGTTATGCGTTGTTGAGCTTTGACAAGGCGATGGACCATCCAGACGAGAGCACACCAGTTGCGAGCAGCAGCAACTCCTGTGATAGAAGCAACGGTAGTCCTTTGAGCAGCACGGAGAAATCCGATCAAAACACGACCAAAGTTGGCACACCAACAACACCCTCTCACAATGAACCAAACCTTGACTGGCATCTTCTTCCTTCGTGGTTGCCGGACACGGTAAATCCGCTCGATCTTGTTGCTGGCGGTGGCCCGCCAGGCTTCAATGGGCATGCACAATTTGGAGGAAATGTGTGAGTGGTCGTCGCTTCGGTGTTGGCTGGACTCTAACGTGCATTGATAGTTTCATGGGTAACAGTGATGGCAACGGAGTAGGAACATCTCAGTCTTGGGCGATGAATTTGGCAGGCGCATCGACTTCATCTGGTACACCGCCATCAGACTTTTCTCAAGATCTTTTGAACATGATCCCTCCCGATAACGTGAACATGTGGTCCTTCGACGAGTTCATCGACACGTCCCAGGTCGCTCCACCAATGCAAGATTCAACCATCTCCCAGCTCGGGTTGATTTCCAATGTCAACAACTCTTCCTCGTCCGGCAGCACTACTTTGTCAGCCCCTCCCGCTGCGGCTGACTTCCCAACTTCCGTGGTGCAACAGACCAACTCGTTTGCCACTATGTCATCCTCATCATCCACCCCATCAGTGTCTGCCACAGCCGCAATGGCAGTAACATTATCACCCCCTCCGTTCGCCCTCGCAACGTGTATCCAGGTTGTGCCATTGGCGGAACTAGATCGGACGGGTTGGACCAGCTTTATCCACGATCTCGTGGATCTTTTTATGAAGCGGCCCGTGAATGGAGGTTCATGGGATGCTATTGCAATGTACTACATTGCTCTGGAGCGTCAACTGGGATTCTTGGATCCGGCACCAAAGGTATGTTTGACCGTGTCTCGGTTCGTACTTTATCTGATGGTTTTATTAGGATCCGTTGCACAAACTCCTGGTAACTAATCGCCCACCAGAAGTCAGTACCTGGCTCAGCTACGGGCGTAACCATGACAATGATGCGGTCATCGAAGATGTCGAAGCATACGGAAATGCGTGGAGGTCGTGGTGGGGCAATCTTCAGCCATTGTGGCGCGAGACGACGTCGTGGCCATTCTCTCGTCCTTTCGAATGCACTGAGAGAGAGTGGGCGCTGACACGACGTGCCGGCAAGAACGGGTTTCTCATTGTCATTCTATCGCTGGTGTGGTGGAATACTGCCGCGAAATCAACTAAGGCTCGCGGCGAGGTATTATCAGCAATGGAAGATGTGGAGTGGGTCTTGTTCGAGATGGTAAAGCATCCTCGAGTGATCGGACAACCTTCTGAAGAATCGAGCTCCACTACGGGTGTGGCTGGAAAAAAGTAAGTTTCATTTGTGCAGCTCATTGAATCTCGCTTATTTGTGGACAGACGGAAATCCCGGAAATGACGGGGTGGCGAGTGCGTGGGTATGTCACACTTCGCGATTTAAGCATACGTGGTCGCTTCAGATGGAATGACGGGGCGGCGAGTGCATGGGATTATCGTACTTCGTGATTTAAATGTACATGGTAGCTTCTATTTCAAATGATTATGTAGAAATTGTTCATATTTGTGGTGAGAGGGAAGGTACAGCAAAGTAAATAGGACACCTGTCATGGGAGTATGGCTGAGTTCGTGATTGACCTCTCTGCACCTTCTACCCCCGCTAGGTACATATCCAATGGCCGTAAATCCAACACCAAGACATCTACGCGAACCTGTGCATTGTTTGGCCCACATCATGCGTGTTGGCTGGATAGGGTGTGGATGGCGCTGAGAGATTGGCCTTGAGTGTGGGGGGGTGGAGTTGATAGCTAGCATTATTGGCTTGAGAATCAGAAAAAATACGCCGAAAAAATGCAGGCGCAATGGTGCATACCGTAGAGCGGCTGACGCGGATCTCACAACGTATAGGGGGTATACGGGCCGGTTGAGGACACGCAGATGTTGTCTGGTGATCTCGTCGCATGCTTGGAGAACAGTTCTCCCATTTGGCACAAAGTGGGGTGGGAGGGGGTGGGAGCGAAGCACGGGATGCGGGCGGCGGGATGCGGGCAGTAGTGGGGGTTTGAACTATTAGGTAATCTGAACCAGCATCAGCAAACAATCGCGCCACAGCCTAATAATATACACCAGCACCGCCCTGCACCGCCATCGGCGCTATATCCCATTACAACCAGCGGATACGGAGCTGCCGGGAAGGTACCCTGGATCCCTGCCCGAAGCCGCGAGAGCCAGGGTGCTGCACCATTTAAGGAAAGGTGCAGCGGGATATTTATCCCAACGGTAATGTT